>VCRD01000221.1:285378-307487 GCA_006783055.1 Trinorchestia longiramus
TTAGGCTCCTCGGGATGTTTAACTGGAGGAACTATGACTAGTAACAGCCTGCCATCTGCCAGAAGACCTTTGTACAATCAAAACGGTTCGAGTGGAACCACGTCACCGAGCACCTACTGTATCGCGGTTTGTTCAACCCTATTGCTTTTTCCATGGATTTAATTACTGCTTTTCGTGTTGAAATTTATGAACTAGCTTTAGACATTTGTTGTTTTCAGGATATAGCGTCCTTACGTTTATCGGGAATAGAAGTGTCGTTTTTTTATGCTTTGTAACATTTCTCGAGGGTATACCTCGGAGAATAATTTCTACTTTTCGCGTGGGAGTCTCGAGCTTCTTTCTAGTAGGGTATGCAATATGTCTCTTAGTTATCCTTGCAATAGAACGTGACATTTTTACCGAGTTATTTCGAGCACTCTGAATGAAGTTTCGTAACGCTGACTGACCTTATTGTTTGTGTAAATGTTCTGTTAGTAGCTCTGCAGGTGAAAGTTCATGTATTTGGTGTAGAAGTAGTGTGGATTATAGAAAATATAGTATATTTTGGTTAGGAAAGCAAAATTGAAGGGTGGACAGCACTAGTGGACTACTTGCATTTTTTTCTCGTGGTAAATATAATATATTTTCTACGGGAAAAAAATGCAAGTAGTCCACTCCCGTGCTGTCGCTAACACAGCGCTGACAGAGGCGATTACGATCCAGTAGTTTACTATATGAAGGGTGGACAGCACTAGTGGACTACTTGCATTTTTTCCCGTGGGAAAAAATGCAAGTAGTCCACTAGTGCTGTCCACCCTTCAATTGCTAATAATGCACCATTCATATATTTATGTTCTGACAGACAATGCCTGATCAGCCGCCGATTATCCAGCCTGTGGGCCAGCCTGTTGTCCACATACGTCCTGGTAAGTTCTACGATCCCACTTAAAATCAATCATTTCAAATATCGATTTCTTAGTATTTCTACTAGTACTTTTTCAACATGGATTACTCTGTACTTTCTACTTGAACTTTTTAGATTACAACTACAGCAGCTCTGCACTTTTCAATTACAATTTTCTGTTTTTTTCTTTAATTCTTCACATTTTTCATATCGGATGCAGGATGAAATTCGAGACGTTTCTATGTTATCCAGTATTTTAACTCTTGAATTGTTTCCCTGGTGCTATGGAGACATAACTCCTCGCGAGATGTTGGCTGACAGCAAGTTCAGCATCATCCTGCCGACGTACATCCTGAATTCTGTAGTGAACGTCTTCATTATCACCTCGTACAAGAGCTTCTCAGAAACAATCGTGTACGACGACACTATTATCACCGACCTCAGCTGCCTTGGAGCCTTAGCGACCGTCCTCGGGTCCATTGTGTGGGGATTAATTTTGGACAAAACTTCGTACAAGGTTTGTTTCACGAGGAAAAGGAGCTGTGAGTTTAACTCAGGTCATCCTGAAGATATAGGGTAAATGTAATTTTGATTATCTCTGGTTAACCAGAGATGATGTTTATATTATCTGTTTGTCGCTATATCTAAGAGCATGAGATTGCAGAGTAGATGTAAGAAATGCAATTTGCCGAAAAAACATCGAATTGAAAGCGGTGGACATCACACTTGCAAAGCAAGTGTGATGTCCACTGTGTGAAAAACAGGTTAGCCTATATAGTTTTGTAAAGTATTTTTTCTCTCCTAATTTTTTTGCAGTTTTTTGTTGGTTTTCCTTTTTTTCGCTTCATATCACTAAATCACTGAGATTTAATTCTCATTGAAGTTTACTATTCCTTCATACTATACAGTATGAGACGAGAATGTCAGGTGGGGTCTGAAGTTGTTACGTGGAATAGTATGCAATGTTAATACTCACGGAGACGATAAATAACCAGCGTCTAGGTGTAAAAGCGTAATCTGAAATGAAAAGACCTGTTCATCGACCTGGAAATGGATCGATCGAATCAAAGGAACGCAAGGTCAGGAGAGTTGTAACAATGAACTTAAAATATCTAAATGAATAACACCTACGTGTGGAGGGGGGAAGCAAGACTCGACTAACTTGGAACATTACTTTCTTGTGAGTTTGTGGGCGGGAGAGAAACTGTCATTTCGATGCTGTAAAGAGAAGCAGGCAAAGGTGCTTTTTCTTGTTCAGTGTAAACTTGGGCTGAGTTAAAAAAACACCATTCATGTTTTAATGAACTGAACAGTTATTTCTGAATTATTTTTTAGTACCAAATGTATTTTCGAATATAGGGGGAAAGGCCCGACATTCATGATAATCATTTCGTTTGAATAAATGTTTTTTCAATAGTAAGCTTATTTTTGACGAGTGATTGAAGACTAGGGTGCGTTGTCTAGAACTTATTATGAGGTAATTTAAGCGTCTGCATTACTATCTCATTCCAACGTCTTCCCGTTGAGCATTTTGACATAATTTACGAAATTTCGTTCGACACTTTAAGCCTTTGATTATTTCATGCCTGTTCCATCATACCCCAGACGACGATGCTAGCAATCACCTCCCTCCTGACGATGCTAATGGGTACCCTACCATTGGCCTGTCACTACTGGCACTGGGCTTTCACGGTTTGGGGTCTGTCTTTGTACTTTACCGCAGCAGGCAACTACTCCATCATGCCTGCCGTCATCTCCTCGGCCTATGGCTCTAGACACGCCGTTAAAAACATGGCTGTCCTGCTCATGTGTCGTGTGAGTAATGCCTCAGTTCTGTTACTGCACGAGTGTTGGGTCGTTTAACACGTTGCCTCCGATTGCCTGATTGGTGTAAAACTTCACTTTGTACGCATAGTCACTAGAAGGATCTGAAAAAATTACAGAACCTAACCTCAGTGGTACACATACATACGTACCACTTCGGAGTCAACGTGTTAAAAGGAGCGATTTCTGAAAATATGGCTTTCAAATAACTGGATTAAGTCCTAGCTCGAGATCTAACGGTCTTAAGCGTTTTCCAACAGTTTTTCGTTCTTCCCTGATATCTTTGAGTTCTCGTATGTGGAACTAATTAAATTTATTCCAATCTTGATTATGTTTCTAGGGTCAGACACTTTCGTATTCTAAGGAAGCTTTAAAATTAGCACAGAAGCAAGGAAATTTTAAGAAGTTTTGAGACTTCATTGATTTATAAGTAGGATTTGGACCACAACATGAAAACGAATGGCGATACAAACTTAACGCGAAGAAATTTGATGATATTGAAATCCCTCTGTTCCCTTTTACGATTTATTTTTGTTCGAACATTAAATTTGAGCTCGACCTATTTTGAATTCGAAATTTTTCGCTATAAAGACGCTCTAGTAAAAAATAATTCTTTTTCGAAACACAACAAGCATATTTTAGTAAGTTACGTTGTTGGATGTGCGCTGGCGGTTGTCTACCTGTAATTTTTGGTGCGATTTCAGCATCAGGAGCAAAGTTATGTGCAATCTGAGAAGTTCTATGTAGTGTTGAACACCTATCTAGTGTTCTATCTAGTGTTGTTGCGAATGAAAAACGCTTAAATTAAGGATTCAATCTAATAATTATTTAGGTGTGACCTCATCCAACCCAGTCGACTGGGTTGTACACTGGTTTAGTGACGTGAAAACGGGATTTTATGAGGACAGTAAATCTAATCGAGTGAGATGTTATACGAGTGTCTTTCCACACTTCTGTAAAAAAATTATAAACGAGCCTTATTCATGATTCTCTGGACAACGCAACTAAGTTTCACAAATAAATGTCTTACGCCTGTCCTAGGAAGCAAGCGTTACTGCCTGTTGGTGTGTCAAGTTGTTGACTAAAATCTGTTACTAAGAAGTTCCTTTTTAGCTGATGTTATTTCTTTATACTGATACTTGAGAATGTATCGTTTCATGTTCTTGTTGATCTGGATGGTGTGCACAATAATTGTCAACTTCCAATAAAAAAATAACGTCTCTTAAAATTTACATGCAATTCATGAAATTGAATAATTACTAGAGATGGTCCTGATGTGGATTTTTCAATATCCGCGGATGTGGATGTTGTGTCTTTTTTATAAATTGAGCTCTGAAAATGGAATTTCAGCCATAGATAATGAATTAAAATAGTAAAAATATCGCAAGGAATAATTTCTTCAATAGATGCAACTAATGAATGAAGTAGTTTGGTAATTTAGTGAGCTCATAAATGAAACTATGTAATGAAAAGTTATTACAAAATTAGTTTAAATTTAAAAGTAAAAGTATTGAGTGACTTCATCTGTCTTTTCAGGATGCAAGACGAGGACCCAACTCAAATAATCCTACCAATCTCTCTCCCCAGCCACGACACGTTCTGAAAAAGCTGCTACTTATTTACATTTAATAATTGTAGCCAATTATTGGTAAATTGTGTTTTAAAAACAAAAATTTCTGCGCTCGTTCAGGAGCTAACCTGGATCTTCTTTTGAGGGCCTCCAAAATAGAGGATCTTCTAATATCTAGACGCGTTTCTTTTTTTTTTGATATTTGTATTCTCATGACTGAACATCACGAAAACACGTCAATTTTCGTAAATATATTGTAGATTTGTTGTTACAAAAAATTTACGTCACTTTGAGCTCTCGCGAATAAAAATGTATGTACCCACTCCAGCAAAAATTGAACGGAAGGAAGTAATTCAACGTGTTAGTAATTTCAATACAGCATTATTCTGTTACCTAAAAGTAATTAGAAGTCAAAAAATTTCCGTTATTTTGTACAAAAAACATAAGGCTAAATCCTTCTGTTATTTTTCTGCATTCTGATTTGATGAATGGGATTTCAACGAAACTTCACAGATACGTGAATATTACATTACGAAAAAGGCACCAGTTTTCGTTGTTGTCTTGCAGATTTGATATTATAAAAAATTTACGTAACTTTCTCTCCATACAAACAAAACTGGAAATAACTGTTTCATCTAAAATAATATATTTAAAAATGAGTATTTCAACGTGGCCGTAATTTCAATACAATAGTATTTTGTTAGGTAAAAGTAAATATGAAGGCAAAAAATTTTCCGTTCTTTTTTACAAAAAACGCGTTAATTTTTGTTGGTAGAGAGTATGCTCAAGTAAACTGAAAAATACTGCGTTCCGAACTGTTTTTAAATGAAAATCACTGATCAAACGCGTTTCCTGGTGCGTTTGCAATCATTTTCTTTGAAAAACAATGACAAAATTTTTCTTAAAATTTTAGAAATAAATGTAAGGGTATAAGCCTTATGTTATTTTTCGAAAAAAATAGAAATACTTGAAACTCTGTCTTTAGGCCAATATTGGTCTGTAAATCACGAAAAGCACATCTGTTTTTGCGTAGCTGTCTTTGATAGTCCAGAATTTTGTTTTGGTATAAACTACGCTCAGGTAAAGTGAAAAATGTTACGTTTAGATTGTTTTATACGAAAATCTGTTATCTAACGTGTTTCCTAATGCGCTTGCAATAATTTTCATTGAAAAACAATGACAAAAAATTTTTCTTAAAATTGTAGAAAAAATGTAAGGGTATAGCCTTATGCTATTTTTCAAAGAAAAATTAAAAATGCCTGCAACGCCATCTATAGGCCAATATTGGTCTGTAAATTACGAAAAGCATATTTGTTTTTGCGTAGCTGTCTTTGATAGTCCAGAATTTTGTTTTGGTATAAACTACGCTCAGGTAAAGTGAAAAATGTTGCATTTAAATTGTTTTATACGAAAATAAGTGATCTAACGTGTTTCCTAATGCGTTTGCAATCATTTTCATTGGAAAACAAGAACAACTTTTTGGAATGAAGGGAAAAATTATATTATGGAAAAAAATTGAAAATGCCCTCAACGCCTTATATAGGCCAATATTGGTCTGTAACTTACGAAAGACAGTAAGTGGAAACAAGTGTTTCAGCGTGATAGTAATTGTTATACAATAATATTTTGTAAGCTAGAAGTAATTTGAAGTCAAAAATTTGTCCGTGATTTTTTTTTCAAAGAACGTAAGGTAGTTTTATTAATTCTCTGAATTTTAGTTGGATGTTACGGAATCTATTAAAACTTCAGATACTCGAATATTACGTTGTAAATCACGAAAAACACATCAGTTTTCGTAAACATATTGTAGATTTAATGTTACAAAAAATTTTTCATAACGGTTTCTCCTTGTGAATTTTGATCAAAAATTAAATGGAAACAAGTGTTTCAACATGATAGTAATTACTTGCACGTTTAGGTTAATGCTCAACTTGCAAGAAGCATAAACTTGCGCATTGAGTTGACCGTGATCTAATTTTTTTAACAGAGCTTGTCAGCGCTGCTGGTGGCGGTGTGCTTGCAGTTCTTCCTTCAGTACGGAGGTTACTACGGGTTCTGCGCAGTGCAGGCCATCTTCACATTTATTGGTCAGTTATTTTTCTATCTTAATGTTTCTCTTTTGGTGTTTTCGTTGAGTTTTACTTCTGAATATTTCACGAGCAAAAATGAGACCCTCGGTTAGTCTGACATCACCAGCTTGGTCGACTGGTGAGCGAGTCTGCTTGTGAGCGGAAAGACCCGGGTTCGAATCCCGCTGCCGACATGGTTGACGCGGCTTGAAATACGGCATGGGACTTGGGTAAACAACCGAATAATTATCGAAGTAATTATCCGACCCAAGAATGGGCCAGAAGGTTCGTTTCTATAGCCTCATTCTATTCTATTCTAGTCGGTACCCTCGAAATGTGCGTATTAATTTTGAACGATTTGGAATTCGTGTAGTGTAATATGTACTCGTATGTATAATTTACTCGATAAAAAGTCTATTGACTAGGGAGGTAAGACTCAGGGTTCATGTGCATTGTTCGGAGAATGCATAAGTCTTATTTAGACGCCGTACAAAAACACTGATCTTTTCTAACCTTATGTCTAATTAGCAGCAAAAATTGAAATCCCTACTCTTATTTTACTTATATTTTCTAACTTGGATCCCACAAATCTCTTGCAGCGTTGTTACTCACCGTGGGCTTTCCTGACCAACAAGACGAGTAACGCGGTGTAATTCCCCCTCTTCTATGCACAGTTGCCTTTGGAAATGATTATTTGAGATAGTATTTTAGAATTTCATTTATTCTCATATGAGAGAACTACCCTTATTAGTTCTATTGAATTTTAAAAGGTTAAGAAAATAATACTGAAGTAAAATTAATTATGGAAGTAGTCTTCCGAGTGCCTGAAATGATAATGGTGTACGCTTGGTCGGTGGTCTGAATGTTTTACCTTAAATACCGTATGAAATATTCAGCCTCCGGGTAGCTTGAGTCCATTTTGATTAATTTTTAATTCTTTTCTTAGAGTAGACTCGGCTTTATAATATCCAGTACAATATTCGGGCCCTTACAAATATGTGCTGTTTGACCGGGGTGTATATTTTCATTAGTCTGGAAAGATGCGAATTGACAGTAGAATAATATATTTGCTAATTTTTTTGTCATTTAAGTCAGCTTGGCGTAGACACAGTATTGGGATAGTTTTTCTCTAATTTATTTTAGTTGTCAAAGCATGGGACTCGTAAGATCCATACATTTCTTTTAATCAGAAATCCTACAGAGTAAGTAAATATTTATAGTGTTTTCTAGTATATGTTGATTGTTAAGAATGTATTCCGTGTGTGTCATATGAACGATGTAAGATACCAATAAATATTTAATCCAGTACATGTTCGTACACAATTCCTAGAATATTAGGTGATAATGAATTCTTTCATTGTAATAGCTAGGAAATTCAAGAAGTCTGATCGATACAATACTTTATTTCACGTTTTTTCAGATCAGCTACAAACATACACTTTCCAACACAGGTTAGCTTGTGCTCCGTAGCTGTCAACTCAACTCTGGGGTCTAGAGCCATTAAAGTATAAGTAGGAATAATGTTGCCTAAAAGGTTTCA
Source organism: Trinorchestia longiramus (assembly GCA_006783055.1). Taxonomy (NCBI): domain Eukaryota; kingdom Metazoa; phylum Arthropoda; class Malacostraca; order Amphipoda; family Talitridae; genus Trinorchestia; species Trinorchestia longiramus. The sequence continues at coordinate 293,265 of VCRD01000221.1, forward strand.
TCATCACAAACCTAAACGACCGTAAGACCGACGGTCGGGAACTCTAACGGCAATTTTTGTTTAGAACAAACGAGGAACACTTCTAAAGTCGTCAGTCTGGAATGAACTCGTCGATTAAAGGTTCACAATACGAACATCACGAAGGACTTGCTAGATTACACTCACATGCCAACACATGTCTTTTCATATTTATATACTGAATGTTCTAATGCTATAACTTTCTACTACTGTAACGCAAGTCAACTGTCTAACCTCGTAACGTCTTCCAATGATACGCTAACAAGAGGTCACGTATAGGTTAAATGAGGCACTAACACAATTTTATACCGCTAAACATGTTCAAAATTTAACATCAGGCTTGAAGTTGGAAAAACAGGCACTAGAATTTCAAAGATAAATTTGCGTTCACGTTAAGATATGATGCAGCACTTAAAAACTTCATTAATATTCCTAGTTTATGCCTACGGAAACACTGATCATGAGAGCGGAAAAATTGTGCTTCTGTTTGTCTAATTACTGTTCAGGCTGCCTTGTGCAGTATGCAGTAAAGTTCCATCGAAAGAATGACTCAGTTTTATGACTCCAAACTTGATTTAATGAAACAATACTATGCTCTCACTGCTCAAGATGACTTTGTAAAAAGACAGTAATTAATTTTATAGAATTCAGAAGAGGTTGAAAGTTAGAACATTCCTGAAGGGAAATATGAATACTAATCTTGTGCAGTACTGCTCCTCAAATAAACAATTAAATTGACCCCTAAGACTCATGTTAAAAATGAATAAATTAAAGGCTCTCTTCTCGTTTATAGTAGACACATAAGCAGTTTATCAGCCATGCATGAATAGAATACTCATTTGAGAACTGCTTAAAAAAATAGACAATTACGCTTCATGGAATAGAAATTTGATAAATATATTGAACTACACTTAGCGTAGGGTATGACCCACGAAAACATTCCAACATCGACGCTCTTATTAGGCTCTCCTATAGATTAATAAACGATCTATAGACACTTATCAATAGGAAACAGCAGGTTGAGTCAGCGGCACTCAGTTATCCACCGAGGCATCGTTGTGGTCGATAAGAAAGTGGGCCGTGTCAGTCAATATTGTCTGCAAAATTGGTCCTCAGCTCCGATTGTGAGAGAATGTGCTTCGAGAACAGTGCCCAGCCTCGTCTATGGTGAAAAATGTAGCCCGCTACATCCATATGATATTGGCCAGGTTTTCAACGCATCCACGAGCCAGCGAAATCAGAGACGCTTTGCATCCTCACAATTCCGTCACTAAATTACGTAAATCAAGTACGCGCGTACTTTGAATTACACAGTTAATAATACGCTGGCCTTTGCGGTACAAGCTTTTACAAATTTTAATTAAGAAGGAAACTTTTAGGTACACAAATCGAGTCATATGTTCATTACTGGAAAGGACTTTACCCATACGCGTTTTTTTAAGTTCGCAAGTTGGCACGTAATGAATGGAATTATCAATTTTATAATTAGATTCACTTTAAAACGTTTAATTAATTGCATAAAAAACTTCCCAGCTAGTTCCCAAGGAATGAAAATTGATAATCCGTTTTTGGAAGCTGTGCTGCGAGAAATATTTTGGGTGCTAAAATCGTAAAAAATTTTGATTACTTAATTCGAGACTCATGCTAACGAGTTGTGTCCTTTACAATAATTGCACAAACACAACTGTATTAAACAAGCACTGGAAATTCATTACCCTAGTTTCGGTGTAAGGCAGTAAAGCTTGCCCAACACTTTATATCAAATCTACCTCGACAGATCAGAAACTGCATCAGACAAAGTCTCCATGCACCAGAATGACGGGTTTTGGTGCCCCACATAATATGGACAACTTCAAGAGTATATATGTTCCCGTTAATGCGATGCATCTAAAGTTCTCTAGCGCACTGAAGCAATCAAACCGACGAACATAGAGCTCCAGTATCTGTGAGAGCTACTCGAAAGAACTCAAGAAAATCCCGACATGGAAAGACACTCAAACTGACACTAAGAACAAGGCTAGGCAAGGTCTATGGCCTCTATGAGAAAAGTCGAGTTGACATTCGAGTAAGGGAGGGAGAGCTTCATCTCTATGGGCATGCACATCTTAACGTCTACATGCTCTCGTACAAGAAAATCGCACAATTTTGGCCATCAATTGACATACGCAAACTATGTTCTCAATTCATAACAAGTCATCTCCATCGTATGGGCATCGTGCTCTGGCAAAAAAAAAAGAAAAGACGCGTGCTACTTTTAACAATAGAATAGAACAAAGATCTAATTATGCTAATCATAATTTACTTCGGAAACACTATAAATATAACAGATTTTCCTAATAGATATTATTGTATTCATTTATATCTGAGTAAAAAGGAAGATAACTTATTGAAACTCTAATAAGAATTTCCGAATTACCTCTTCAATGATCATAAGTTCGATAATAAGTCCTAGTTTTGAAAGCCTCAGTAGAGTAATCAGAATTTTCATATCGCTAAAATAAATTTTACAACGTATTTCAAAATAGTAAAGAATTGTTTACGAACCGGTGCTGTTAGACGTAGAAAAAATTCTCGTAGGGTTGCAGTGGTTTCACATACAACCGTGAAGTACGAGTATGCCAGCTTCAGAATCCATACAGATTATACTGGTAGATATGCACAGCAAGGTGTGAAGAAATCAATCTGTGTAGGTCTTCTCTACGTGGGCCAGTCACAATTTTGGAGTCATTACTTCTGGATGACGGAGTGGTTCAAAAAATTCATGACAGAGAATGGTACAATATCAATGGATTGTACACATACGTGTCAACTGAGGACACACCGAGAAGCTGCAAATTCAAAGTTGAGAATTAGTTTCATGTCACCATCCATGTCTTACAACTGATACAACAAACGGGTCAATACTGGTCAGTCCTTAAATTCTCTGTCAAAAACACTGGATTAGTTTCCACAGGTAATGGAAATGACGTGGAGTCTTATATTGAATATCATGGCCCCCGGTCAGTCCTTGCAGGAGTGACGAGAATAAGGTCTTGAAGACGTAGCAGCTCACATAGAAGTGCTTCTCTACAATGCAAGTACAAACTAGTCGCTAGACTAAAGGGATAGCTCTACTGAAACGCACTATTCGGTCATTGAGCCTCTAAATTGCACCAAACTAGGCATTTGTTCCTCAAAATCTTCACAAATCTACGCTAGTGAACATCGCGGCGTTTCGCAGTAGTGTACCGAGAAAAAAGAGTATTCCGGTGGCAGAGCTGGGCCAGAGAAGAGGATGCATATGACTCCCCAATACAGAGCTTTACATGCGCACTGATGCTCGTACAAAGCAGCATGCTGTTAATATCTCCTATGGATACAAAATGATCAAAAAATAGCTTGCAGACATAATTTTACACAGACATAAATTGTATTGTGAATAGAAGCAAGTCAAAGAACAAATGGTTTTGAATCGGTTAATTTTTTTCGCGTTTCTGTACAATACTTTAGCGCTTAGGAAGATTTTCTTGGTTAAGAATAGAACATCCATGCATACCTACGTCGAAAAAATTGAATACCTTTTTACAACAAAAATATACATTTTCAAAAAATAGGTCAGAGACTGATAAACGAGTATCATTATAAAAATAAGTTAAGTATAGGTCATTGCCTGAAAGCTTAATACTACGTTCAACTTACAATTAAACTAGAACTCAGGAGTAAATAAAAACTGCAATCATCATCACGGAACGCATCAGTTCGCGTCAGTTTTAGTGAAATTATTTCACAAAATACGTAATGATCATCCGTATCATTTCCCCTACCGTTGAGAATACTTTTTTCACAGAAATGGAATAAGTTTATATCATCGCACCGTAAATAAAGTGAAATGGCGACGTTACTTCCGAAAGACGCACGAACGTCAGAAAACTAAGTTAGCGATAGATAATGGCTCAGCTCAAAAAATTCTAGGAATGCACAAAGAGTATAAAAATTTCAGAACAATAGTGGGTAATTTAAGTCTGACATGCAACTGTTCATTCATCCGTAAATCTGGCACGGAATATTCCTGCTAATGTTATTTTCTTGCAATGGCAAATGGTGTATCGATCAGTTTTTATTATTAATATTATTCTGTTCCTGGTTATCGATCAGTTTCTATTCATCTTGTTGCACTCCGCCTCTGAAAGCAACGCCCGCTCTGCAGAAGCGACCTTTTAGTCTAACGTGAGCCAGGAAATTCAAGCACTCTTGTGCTGTAAAATTCATATTTTTCAAGTATTTGCAGCCAACTTCAAGTTAACATTTTATGAAGCTAACTTCGACTGTCAACTTTGAAGGCAAAGCAAATGAATGAAGTATTTGTTATGGCATTAGATATAGTTTTGAGATAATATAAAGCACCTCTTAGCAAATTAACATGAAAACAGACTTACACAGGTTCCGTCAAGGTAAATATTACGCTCATTGCTTCTCATTCTACAGTTGAAAATCACGTCATTCACTTATTTCAACACTGCACGCAAAAACATCATAAACTTTATTGGAATCAACGATGTTGTTCAAGTGTGATAGCCAGACGTTTTTGGAAGTCACTAATGGAAACTTCCGTAATTGAAGGCCAATTATGACATCAATGTCTACATTTTCTGCTAAAACCGCACACTAGTTTATTAATCATTTCCCAATCACAATAACATTAAAATTTCCCATGAGTCAACTACAAAATCTCGTTCATCATTTTCCACCAGGAAAATAGTGTAAGTTGGAAGCTTGACTGGAATTGTAAAATTCGAAGGGAAATCTTCCCGACACATTAAGCGCTCGAGTTTCTGAACTCATTAAAAACAAATGAACAGAAATGCAGTCTCATTACTTAGTATCACAAATAAAATGGCTACATCAATGCAGTAATGTGTTTCACAAATGTAGATTATGCCTAACATTTCTCACAGAAAATGCTTCTAGATAAAGGTGATTTTGATTGGAGTTGTTCATGCTGAGTATCTATTATAGATGAGCCTTCGCGCATGGGTCAAGGCGAAATCCCTTGAAGATAATTACATCTTACCCATCCTTTTATACATTTCTATGAACGAGTTATGCAACAGTCTTCGCCCCCAATGTAAACAAGCGAATGTCAAAATGAAATAAAAAATGAACCATATAAGTGTAATTTCGAATTATAAAAATTAAACTGAATGAAGTCACTGCTGTCAACGCGTCAGTAGCGTATTTATTTTTATTATGAAAATTTGAATAAGTTCAGACGCAATAAGACTGTTCTATTATTATGCTGTTTTGCATTATGGCTATAGGTTCAGTGGGCTCAGTCACTTAACACTGCCTGCTCAGAAGGCGCTGTGATGGTGCTAACCTACTGGTTAATCGTAAACTGCCACTTCCAAGAGTAAAAAACAATCTTCAATCTGGTAACAAAACTTTCCACATTTTGCTTAGAACTTTCCAGCACTAGCCAAGTTGTCATAGGGTTAAGAATATTGTCAAACAAAAACGTTAATTATCACACGACAATGAGAGTTCATTTTTTTGATCGTTTACGCTAAAAACTTAATAGCGCTATTCATTTTGGCAGGTAAGAATACTAAGCATCCTTCATTGAACATGCACTGCGCTATCATTCCCTTGGCATTCTTGAAGGGCTTTGGAAGTGAATTTGGGCGCTCATGAGAGCAGCCAAAGGCAAATCTGCTGAAGAACAATGGTCACGAGAACTCCATGACTAAAAAAAATCTATTACCGAGTTGAATAACATTTGGGAATAGCATTCCACAGCAAAGCCAATACTTTCTAGTTAAGGTTACATTATATAGAGCGACACCAAAAAACGGATGCTATATTAATTTCAGCATGGAATGACTTCATGTAAGAAACCAATGAATTCCCTGGTGAGGGCACAGTGGTTTGTGGGAACGAGCTGATAAATACAATAAAACAGTAGGATCATAACAAACACTTTGGTGAGGCAGCACTCGGTACTCAAGCCACCCATTCAACGGTGACAACGATGCGACACCAAAGTTAATGAGCGATGGATAAATACACAAAAGTCTGTTGTGAGAAACACGGAGAGAGAGAGGAGGGGGGTACGCATCACAGCAGGCTGGGGACAATTCAGGTCGCCAGTTACTCAGGCTTCAGCCTGTGCCAGTGAACAACCGTCTGCCGTGGTTTGGTAATCATGTCACTCCAATGCTTCGTCTCTGACGTGCCGCTGCCTGCTTTCCCTGCACACAAAAAAAAACGCGTCAATGTTGTAAATTTTTATCCATAATTATACAAGTTTGTCAGCGCGGTATGTGGCGCGACTGGAATAAAAACATACCTACCATACGCTGTGAAAATTGTTCTTGGTTCGTTTTGGGATAGAAACAAATATGTGCTGTAACAGATGGAGCAAAAGTCACTTCACACTTTTAAATAGTATTACAACAAAACCTAATAGAGGCTAAAAAGCGGATTATATACCGAATTAAAGGGGAAATCTTGGAGTTTTATTTCGTACGTGGTATACCCATTAAAAGTTTATATTGTTATTCATAAACTTTTCACTATTATCAATAACCCCAAAATGGCAAAATATAGCAAAGAACAGCGAGCAAGAATAGTGGAAAGTCATTTCACACATAACGGTTTCTTATGATAGTTGCAGTGCATAGGGACCTCATGAAAACACATTTAATCAACGAACAAGTCCTTTCAGAGATTGCATTATCGCTATGATTTCAAAGTTCAGAGCAGTACGAAATGCATATGCAATTCAGCGTGTTTCAAACAGCATTCAACAAGAGCCACAAACATCGACTAGGAAACGCTATAGTGAACTAGGAAGTTTTCGAAGATCACTGCGTCGCATCCTGACAAAAGATTTGCAACTGTACCCATAAAAAATTCAACTAACCCATGAGTTAAATTATGCAGACTATCAGAAAAAAAGACTTTGCTCTTGCATTTCTGGATCTGGCAAATGATGAGACCTTTACCTCGTACATAATCCTGTCTCATGAGGTATATTTCCATGTCATGTGATACGTAAATAAATAAAACTTTGCTTTGTTCATCGTTTTCTTTTGTTTTTGTTTTGTTTGTGTTTTGGAACAAGTCATGAAAAGTACTGTGAAAAAATACATACTTGTTTAAACAGCGATGGACAACAGTTTTAAGATATCATATTCAAATAATCAAACTTTTGTTAAAAAATATAAAACTCTAAAATTGTCTCTTTCATTCGATATGTAACCCACTTTTTTGACTTTATTAGGTTTTGTTTTAACAGTATTTAAAGTGTGAAGTGACTTTTGCCCCACTCGTAATGTTGATAAAACTGTATGTGCCTGTTGAGTTAGATTTCCTCATGGAATCATTGAATCAGAAAAAAATACACAGGAGCACAGTGACACTCGCAGAGAGAAGCCTTCTGTTGCCTCTGCAACCTTCAATCGCCATTGATATACATTGTTTCAGCAAGCGGTTCGATTTAGTGAAAGCTTTATAATTCTCTATCGGCGTCTTAAATGAAATATCAGTAACATCCACACAATATTTGAGTTAAAACATTTGTAGGGTTTTCAACACAAAGATTACATTAATAAAGTTGACTAAGATGAGAAGCAGTGTGAAATAAATCTTCACAAAATTAAATAAATTATACCAGTTTCAAGTTAGCTAAAACATCTACAATATACCTAAAGGCAAATATCGCATTAAGAACAAAAGAAGAACTAGATTTTGTTGCAAAACTGTAGAAAATGAATCACTAGTGGTATTGCATCACGTTTTCAATTCAGTGCCAAGACAAACACAAAACTCAAATAAACAAGCATCACTGAAGTGGTTACATAAACAAGCATCACGGAAGTTGTCACACAAACAAGCATTGCTGAAGTTGTCACACAAACAAGCATTGCTGAAGTTGTCACACAAACAAGTATCGCTGAAGTTGTCACACAAACAAGTATCGCTGAAGTTGTCACACAAACAAACATTGCTGAAGTTGTCACACAAACAAACATTGCTGAAGTTGTCACACAAACAAGCAGCGCTGAAGTGGTAACGCATATATTATAGATTCAGTGCTTCTGTTATGAGTTCTAAGATTTTTACTGTGTTGTTTGCAGCTTACATTGTAGTCGAAAAGGTGATAAACGCAAGGGAATCTAATCCGTATTTAAATAACGACCAATTTAGCGCAAAAATATAATTCAGGTCTTCACTACAAAATCCTGAACATCAAATGTAAAAGATTCATCTTTTAAAGCATCAGTGGAAAATATAAAATTCTTAATGTGATTGCGATAAACTTGGCAACGAACCGAATTGTTCTATCAGAACAATAAAGAAATGACAAACGCTCTTGAGTCATCTCGAACTTGTGATGAGTCTGCGAAATTGCTAGGAGTGCTGGACTCATGACTTATTCAAGCCTCATGATTCTGCTCGCATCCACAGTGTTCAACTTGACTATTGTGTTGGACAGGATAGACTGACTGGAAGGGATTGATTACGTGGTATATATATCAGAGTGACAAGTTCTGACTTTATATATATTAGTCAGAACTTTCCTAGCTCGTTTCTGAGGAAGGCCAAAATATCGTGAGATGCGGAAAATAAACAATAAAGTCGTTTTGTTACTATTCTATCGTAAAATTAGGAGAAAAGGTTAAAATCACGTGATTCAAACGTATAAAGAGAACCCTCACAGAAGTCAGAGGAGAGGGAGGTAGTGTGTTTGTGAGCAGTTAAATTGCTACGAATTGACAAGGCAATTCTCTACAAGGGCTTTTCGAAAGAGACAATAACGTGCAGACTAGAAATAACAGCCAACAAGTCATAATAAGAAACTTTACGATATCCCAGGCTCTAAACTTCTTTCCTGTTAAAATTGTCGGAATCTGGAACCAGCTGCCCGAAAATATCGTTTCTGCTGGGACTGTGAGCACATTCAAAAACTTTATAGACAAATATTGGATAAGGAGTCCTGCCCAGTATAATAAAGTATAGATTCTATATCGTTCTTAACTTCTAGGGCCTGCGTATGATTGCGGTGCGTGTACGTGACTGAAATACCTGTGCGCGATTAAGGTGTGCACATGACTGAAATGTTTGTAGGTGATTAAGATACATGTACGTGATTAATGGCTTAACTTTAACCGTTATGGGACTTTGATAGCAACTCAAAAATGAACCAAATGGCCTGTTCTTGTTTCCATATTGTATTATATTCTATCCAAAACTCATGAACGAGAGGAGTTAAAGAAGACAGCAGGAGCCCTGAGTTCGGAAGGTTCTTCATTCTGTCGCATTGTAAAGGCATCTCCAACAGGACGAGGGTCGCATGATTGAGGTAAACATGGAGATATTCTAATGTAAACAACGAGCGTCTGATCTCAATACCGCTGGTCCCCAAGCGCAATAATTCTAAGTTTACGCTTAGTATTCTATTAATTCAGACAGAGATGAGCAAGTATGTTATCATTTCCGGAGTAAATGACGAAGAGAAATGTGACGAGCAGGCACAAGTGAAAACATTTCGTATCCGATACAGGGTTCAACTGGATATTTTTGAAAGCAAAGCTAAATTTCGATTACCTGAGAGAAAGACAGAGAAGCTTAGAGGTACGAGGTAATGACTGGTTAAAAACAAGAATGATGAAGGATTCAGATGAAATAATTTCATCATTTATATTCCCTTGTTATTGAATATTGAGAGTAGAGGAGACTTTTTCTATCACTCAACCAATATACTCTAAGTTCGCCTCTAGAATACTGAAGTAAAATCCTACCAATAAATAAATTTTGCAACCGCTGCGCTCAATCGCGATAGGAGTCACTGATCTCTCAATTGGTCTTAAAACTCGAAGCGAAATACAGACGCTCGTAAAATTCTCGTGGGTATTTCGTTGTGGCTCAACACAGGGGAGCCAAAACGACGAAACTGAAATTATTTTCTCTACACGAACTCTCCTTCACCTAATTACTTACAGTCTTGATCCATGGAAAATGCAAAAGCCCGTCTTACGCACAATGTTAAGATTTTGACATATTGAATAAATTTATTTTTCTACCTCAAGCCTATGTTTCGAATCACTTGAATCCGTTCACGTATAAATTTTACTTTACCTACCTATGAATCGACACATTTTTCAATAACAGTTTTCTGATTTTGAACATTGATGACTGAATTACAACATAAAACAGGGCAGCGATTACCTTTACTTCAAGGGCATCTTTCGTGTCAGTATTTATCGCCCTAAGTACGATAACGGACTAAATGTTACAAGCATTTCACGCTCATTATAAAAATGAAAATTAATTTACGCTCCTCCCCTAGTTTTCATGCACGGGTATTGCAGCAACTTCTAAATACCGTTTATGCTTCGAAAAATATTTTCTCTATTTTTTCATAATCTAAGCGCCCGTGAACACAAGAAACCTATTTTTATACCCTGCTTAAAATCTAATTAAGTAGGGCAAAGATCTAATAATTAACGAAATCGCTTTCTTATAACTACTCTGTAGAAACTCTGGGGGCTACGGTTTTACGTTAAATCTTGTTCTAACTTTTATACATAAGGTAAAGAAGTATTCATTCAAAAATATTAAACTTCCATTAACACATATGCATTTTCCATGAGCCTGATTTTCCTCTGTCTTTTATAAAACGGAGCAGTGGTTGCTTCAATTACACAACAACACAAGGGACTCTACTTTTTCTCTTTACTAAATTTGCAGCAGGATTTTCTCCAGTTTTTGAACAGTAACAAGAAGTATAGCAACTTTCATTTTAAAAAGAACGTTTTAACACAGTGAACAAGTAAAATTAATGGTCGTTAATGTGAAATTAAACCAATTCTTCCCGTGGCAACACCAACAATAGTCACTTTCAGAACGAAAATTAGTAAATGCTTGCAATATTAATGAAGTAACTACACTAAAACACCACCACGCTAGTATATTTTACCAAAAGAGTTAAATAATATTCTCACGCCAATCATGACTCAGGTAATGGAGTTACTCTTCAAGGGATTAAAAAAATCACCACTTCGAAACTTGGTAATATTTTGGCCAACGCTTGAGAAAAAAATAATGCACAATAATTGTGTAAACTCGCCAATGTCCTGGTGTTCATATTTAAGCCCTTGTTGGCATATTAAACGATTAATAATAAAAATGAAAACTAAAAATATTGTCAAAAGTATGTAAATTAAACCATATGATTCCAAACAACACAGACTTGCTTCAGTTTTATTTACAGGGCTTGATAGGATCCTAGAGTCTATAATTCCACTAAAAAAGCTGAAGAGTCGAAGCTTGAAGGTGGCAGAAGATATAGAAGGCTTTCAATCTCATTAAATATGACAACTGCGGCAGCTGAAGCCTAGTTGGCTGCAGATCGGAAGATATTTTGAAAGAATTCCTCTTATCGCCAAACTCCATGAGCTTTCGTCAGCACAATATGTGCAGAATTGAAGACGTTTGCAATTTGTTTTAAAAGTAGGATCAAAATCAAGACAAAAAGTGAAAAAGAATTGAAATAAATTCTCTTAATGAATTTAAAACTACGGGAGGATCATGATACTGCTTTTACGAGAAATGGAAAGAATATGAGACAAGGTCCTTTGAATTTGTACAATGTACGATTTCCGAATTGTTTAAAAATTTTCCATTAATTACTCTTAAGCATGGCAAACCTAAAGTAAACTGAACACGGAACTCACCGAGCATAATCTTGCCGATGGCTTCATTCCTGCCAAGTTTGTCGTAATCCTTCACAGTGATATTCAGTTGGCATTCACGGATGCGTTCCCAGGGTACCTGTAGCACGACACTCAGGGTCAATATATTACTCAATAGAAGAACTATAGTCACAGATATATGTGACCATCTTATTACATAGACTGCACGAGTATTAAAAATATTTAGAGAGACCTAAAAAATTTAAGGTTTCAAAAGTAGCCTCTAGGACGTCCAGACACACTCAAGTAAAGATACAAGATTAAGGCAAGATGAACAGAATAAGTCCTCATATACTGTTTCCTTAAATCGTCGTGTAAAAAGTGTTGTCTTGATATAAAATAATAAATAAAAATTCATGGCCTGCTGAGAGTAAACAAAAAATCAGTGATTTTCAGTTTAGTCATCACCAGATCAAACAAGTTCTCTCGTGTCAGACGTTGGAGCTAGCAAAACATCCGGGCAAAAAACTGAAAATAAATTAGACTTCTTTTCCAGCTGGTGACACGCGAAAAAGCGGAAATCAGGTAAAAGTTTAATAAGCAACCAAACTACTGCACTGAAATGAAACAATCTTTAATTTGGAAGTCACAGAGTTGCACCAATTATATTTTTGTTGATTCCACTTAGATTTGAGTGGCTTCAAATATACTCTCGTACGAGTAAATTGGCGATTGACGTGATTAGTAGTTTCATAACGAACTCGTTACAATCGTGACTTAATATAAGCGAATTTTAAGATACATATTTTTTAGTTCTATATATACTGATATTTTTTATTTTTGTTGTCATTCTATGAACGAAATTCAGCTCGAGTTAAACTTGACCTCGTTTTTTTAGAGGTAATGGCTGTACTAACGTAGCTCAGACATGCTCAAAACCGTTTAGTTCATTTTATATGAGCTATAAAACAAGCCACACAAAAGTGAGCGTTAATTTTACTGATGATTAATTTAAAATATAAGACATAAGAATTTATAAAAGGAATTAATCTATCGTATTAGTATGGTCTTTGAATTGAGAAGCTTTCTAGGCGTGAAAGTCCTAATGATGAAGTACTGCAAGCATTTATGAATTAAAAGACTGGAGTTCTTTTATACATTTCGTGCAAGGATAAATTCGATGCAGCCCAAGGTTGTCAACTGAATAATCTTTAATTCCAACTCCAGTATGCATCGATAAAACAACACTAGTAAACGATAAAAAAAGATCCCCAAAAAATCATCAATCTAAAATAATAGAATTTGACCAAGTATTTAATAAATTAAAATATGCATTGTTTTGTCATCATACTTGGTTAAAGTGTAAGGAGCTTAAGAATTGCAAATACGTGACAGAAAATAGAAGTTTGTCGAAGAAATGTTCTACGTTTGTATTTCTCGTAACGAAGTTACTCTTGAACTTTATTCAGCAGGCTACAAGAAAGAGAAAAAAAAATAAAATAGGAAGAATAAGGTCACAGAGAACGTGGAACTAGTAGTTTCAAAAGAAGTATTGTAATATCTGAGGTCAGAATCCAGGTTTTTCCGAATTTCATTTAGTTAGCTGGATGTTAACAGACACTGTAGTTGTAAACACACTCGAACTGAAAATGAAAGATCACATTCCGAACATACGTTGCTGAATTGAATGAGAGCCTGACGAGGGTTTTAGAATTTAGGTTCACTACCACTGACGCCGCCGGAGAGATTTTCATTAAAAATACAATCCACTCTAATGCAGCAATGTGAGCATCAAACGTGAGCATCAAACGTGACTCTCGCTCATGTAAAGTATGAGAAACAGAAAGCTAAACAGCAAAATTTTGAGAGTTGAATCATACTTGGAAAAGAGCTTTTAAAAAGTATGTTTTCAGTAGTTAGTGCGTGATCCATACGTTGAGCATTTCAACGCTCCTGTAAGATTGGGTAATTCTGAATATTTTACTTACGTCTCACATACAATACATATTAGAAATTCGCAAATCTTGCATATTCATACGAAGGATATACTGGTTTTGATTACCAGAGCATACTTTACAGTTTCCTTCACTTCTAAAAGCTTATACACATATTCGACGTTGTTCATTTTTAATTTTTCATTCCCATCCACATCGTTACTTGTTTTCTTGTGGATATCGTGATGTCAGGAATTGTTCACGTCCAAACGTTACCTTGTGTTCTAGGAGAAAATTCATTGTTTGTAAGATTTATAAAAATTAGCCATTGATTGATTAGAAAAATGTGGAAATTGGTTTATTTCAACACAGCGAGAAGTTTATTTTAACAAAGAGAGCTAACATTCATGTTAAACTTCAAGCAGCGCTTGCCTAGTTTTCTCATTCGAATGACTAAGGACATGAAACACAAGGACATGAAACACAAGGGCATGAAACCCAAGGGCACGAAACACAAGGGCATGAAACACAAGGGCATGAAACACAAGGGCATGAAACACAAGGGCATGAAACACAAGGGCATGAAACACAAGGAC
>VCRD01000221.1:307733-364086 GCA_006783055.1 Trinorchestia longiramus
CCTGTCATGACGCCATGACTCTGCCTTGTTTCCTGTCATGACGCCATGACTCTGCCTTGTTTCCTGTCATGACGCCATGACTCTGCCTTGTTTCCTGTCATGACGCCATGACTCTGCCTTGTTTCCTGTCATGACGCCATGACTCTGCCTTGTTTCCGCCATGACTCGTGGATAATTTAATCATATTTTTTTTCGATTGCAGTAAATATTTTGAAAATATTCATTCGTTCTGTGTTTGGCGGGAAACAATCAGAAATTATTTTTCTAAATATATGTCAGCTGTTATTTTAGTGTCAGTAGTAGCAAAATGCTTGTCTAATTTCAGTCAGTAAATGAACAAGGGTGCGCAGAAGTCAATTTGTAATTCTATAAATTTATTCCAAAAAAATATAAGCTATGCAGAGTTTTAGCATTTCGCAATTGAAAGAAAATACTAGGAGTTTTTGTATGAATGCATGAGACCTGTCCAAAGCAATTGGATTCATGAGTTCAAAGATTGAATAGCCTTGGTAGAGATAAAAAAGGCTACATATTCAATAGAACGGACAACAATCATTGTGAAACTTAGACTCAAAATGCTGCATCATTTACTAGCAAAGCGGGAAAGTTTTTGAGAGAATTTACCCCTCAGTCTTGTCTATCTGAGCTCTGCATTCCTGCGTTGACAGGAAACTTCAGCCCTGCAGGATCAGTTATTGACCAGGACAACAAACTTCAGCCCTGCAGGATCAGTTATTGACCAGGACAACAAACTTCAGCCCTGCAGGATCAGTTATTGACCAGGACAACAAACTTCAGCCCTGCAGGATCAGTTATTGACCAGGACAACAAACTTCAGCCCTGCAGGATCAGTTATTGACCAGGACAGGAAACTTCAGCCCTGCAGGATGTGTTGTGTTTGTGTTTTAAGAACACAATTTGTCTCCGAAGCTACTCAATTTGATGAATATATTCAAAACAATTCTTTACGATTAACTACGTTCACACTTTAATATATGGCACAAGGCAGACCAGCATGACTTCTACCTGTCGTGAACACGCAAGTCAAGGAAAACTTATTTAGTCTCACGCTCTCATGGGGTGAGAACTTTCCCGGGATACGGTCAAACTTTATTCACCAGAACTTTTGTCTTGGCAGATCTAAAGTATGCGATAAGAATGCACTGTAGAGACCAGTGCTTTTGTAAGTGGTTTAGAGAACGCTGCCAGTCTCGAGTTTTGTTAATAAAGCTTGACGTGGATTGCGTGCGTGGCGACCTGCAGTTACGCCACCAGCAACACCGCCGCTGCTGCTGGCCATTATTCCAAAATTGAACAAATTTTTTCAACTTGATTTCTTCATAACGAATATTATGCCCTCCACTTACTTTCCATTTTCTACAAGTTTTTTCGTCCGTATATTTTTGGAGGCGAGTTAAATTACGTACATGAAAACAGAAAAATCGATCGCAGGAGCTTATTTGAAGTTGAGTCTATGATTATTCAGCTGACTTTAATCCTACTAACTGGAAATGGATAGTTTTGAGTACTCGTACAGTTTCACTCGCATTTACGCACTAAATTTTAGAATACAGGGTGGGCCATAAATTTCCATACATCGGCGAATGTATAATGTAGACGTATGATGTAATGTATAATGCAATGTATAATGTAATGTATAATGCAATGTATAATGTAATGTATAATGCAATGTATAATGTAATGTATAATGTAATGTATAATGCAATGTATAATGCAATGTATAATGCAATGTATAATGTAATGTATAATGCAATGTATAATGTAATGTATAATGTATACACGTATCAATATGTGTATTCAAAACAATGGCAATCATATATAGAGCACATCATATAAATAAAAACTTGTTCAATATGGGACGTTTATTCTACTTGTGTATGGAAACATATGACCCCCCTGTATTAGCATTACTGTTTAAAATTTGATTTGTCCATGCGTTGTATTTGTTTTTGTTTCAGATTGGACTTAATAGAACAAACATTGAAAATTTTGATAGTTTCTGGGCTCTTGTAAACGAACTTCGTTCGTTTTATTTCCTGCCTTCAAGCATGAAGAAATTGAACCAATTTAAATTAATTTAACTTGAAAGCTCATCCATAATCATGAAGCTTGAAAGAGCTTCCACAAGGAAATTTACATGAAAACAGGTCGAGGTCTTCATTTTACAGGAACAGCAGCTAAATATTTGGGTATCTCCGTCCTTTTATCACACACATATTTTAGCTCCGTTGCATACATTTAATATCACAAACAAACGTGATCAGTGTAAGTAAAGGGGAATTTATACTGCTACTCAGACCGAAAGAATTCGACGGGAGTTTTCCTTTGGTAAATATTACGCAGAAATTTCGTAATGTACACAACATGAGTCACCTCATACTCACGCAGCCGCGAAGTGTGACTTAAATTTTAAATAGAAAATAATGGATTGGATGCTACGAAGCATAATTTTTATTATTGCATAAATGAAACAATTTTTGGCAACAGTATGCCTGTATTTTGAGGGTATTTCACTATAAGTTTATTATAGTTCGATATCATACTGATTACAGGTGATAGATCTCACAGAACTTGCGTTGCAGCAAAATTATTTGTTTTAAGAGATTTGTTCGGTATATGTTTATTCTGCGGACACAGTGAATGAGTCTTGATGAGTCACTTTGTGTATCAGTTGACCATACTGGGATGGGTTCGAAACGGATCAGTTCTACAAAGCTTTTTCTGAAACAGTGCATGTAAGTGTAACGTAACTTTGCATATTACTCTAGTCCTCTTCATTAATACTGATTTCTTTCACTTAAGTCTACTCAGTGCATCGAAATGTTTGTCAATAGTTGAGAGGTCTTTAAAATGAGGATATGTGTCTAATGTACACTTTATTACATAAGAACTCACTTGCGTATGAGTGAAGAATACACAAAATTGTTTAGATGCAGTGTCAGAGATAATGTATGGAACCTAAAGCTCGTGTGTAACACAGCGTGATGCCGAGAGCGAGGGAAATGGGAAGCCTTTCCTCTCGTTAGTAATATACTCCTCTTATGAACGATCAGCCTCCTAATATGATGAAAAACTATGGATGTATTTCAATCAGTATTGTCGTCTCAAGCCGAAACGACCCTCCCTTCAAGACTATGCAGATTAATTATTCATGGCAGAATGCACTACCTTGCGTACATGTGTATGCATTAAGTACTGACTCCATCCGTTATTTCATCATCACATCAGCAAAGACAAGTCTTTTAACTTATCTTTCATTTCTCCAGAAGCCAAGCAAATGACATGCAAATGAATGCTTGGCGTTTATCTGCTCCATAATTACATTTGAATTTCTAAAGACTGGATACCTCGAGACGACGGCCACGATGGAAATAAGATTAGATCCGAGAGGAAATTTTTTCCAGTAAGACAGTAGCGTAAACAGATGCTACTGTCAATAGCCAGCTTTGAAAAATGACCGAAAAGAACTCACATTGGTAGCATAAATAATCCTACAGCTAGGAGCTTCGTTTTCAAAAATTGAGTTTATTGAACAGCAACGATTTACTCCTCACTCACTATACCATGAAATAGACTTTGGCTCAAAGTTGATAAGAACATGGAATTTGGCTCAAGAAAAGCGTAGGAATAAAATACACTAGCAACAAGATTACAATATTTAAGCTCCGGAATGGAATTTTTTCAATCGTTGTTGTAATATTGAAAAATGAGTCAACAATCACTTTTCCCTTATGTTCTCGATGGCGATTCTCTGCGATGTACGTAAAGTGCACACAACCACACACTGTAACGAAGTTCCTTTCCTAAATATAGACGAGCAAACACAATGGATTTCTCAGGGAGGTTGAAATTCGAATTACCTGAGTTCAAAGAATTTGAGCGAGTGTCTTTGGTTGATAGTCGAGTGAATATTTAGAGATACATGCACCATGAGTGGTACAGAAGCGTAAATATGTGAAATGCACCCACGTATATCACTGTTGTTGTGAGATGATAGTTTCTGTGAGTATTGTACATGTTTGTACAACGACCATACTTTAATTTATGTACTGAAATGCTACGTGAAAAATTAAAACAATCTATCATAGTTACTTCCCTCTTATATAAATTTTAATGTTGATTAAAAAACAGAGAATACTGCAGAGATTATACAGATGTTAGAATAAGGAACTAAGAAAAGCACGCATTAAACGTTTAATTTGCTTGTAACTGTCAGAAGAAGAGGTACAGGGAACTAGGTTAACTGTTTCTTATTTAACGACGAGTGAGGTTTAGTAGAAGGCTGATGGGAGTGGAATAACAGAACCATCGCCACAGCGGGCACAGTAGGAGGACGATTTATTGGCTGTGTAGAATTGACGCCTATTTAAATAACTCATTTTGCGTACACGGACGAAAAAAGAGTTGCACCGTTGGCAAATCTCGTCCAAAAACGTAAAAATGGCATCGCTTAGCTAAAAAAACTAGACAATAAACCCAGTCTGCAGCTGTACCACCAGCGAAGAGTGAATGGAAAGTCAATGGAGTTTTGGGTCACTAACTTTCCCTTCAGAAGTTTCACTACTTGACTGTTTATTCTGATGAAGAATGAATGATACAGGAAAAGGATTGCAAATATTTTATAAATATGCTTTTTTTAGCTGATGACAAAGTACTGGTCTGCACCAGTAGTAAACAAGTAAGTCATGCTGTGTTATAGATTTGAAAATGTTGGAAAATTAAATTTGTTACTGAACGTAGAAGTAAATTAAGTATGTAATGTGTGAGAATCCGATGAGAAACTTCTAATAAATACAAGAAAATTTATTATGCCTCCCCCGTTTCAATACGAATGACAAATAACTGTAACTAAAAGTAGAAAACTGTATCCGATGAGTGTGCCTCGACAGTTTAGAAGTCTTACTCTGAAGTTTTGTTTTTTCTTAAATTTTAAAGTCCTTACGTGAACACTCACGTTTGCGTCTAGTCTAGATTTAAGAGTCTGAGCCTGGCTTTCCTTGGACATAAACTTTTCCAAGTTCCTCGAGCAGATACAACAATAAAACAAAGCTTCATGCTCTGTTGTTGTTCTCCAGACAGTCGTGGGGCCCCACAAATTCTGCGAGGTACTGAGCAGTAGTTTGCATAATCAGGACCGATGGTGCACCGCCTCGTGTCTGCATTTCCTGCTGCTGCTCCACAATATTGCAAAGCGGTCAAAAATTGCCTTAACTTCGTACAGTCTTTGCATTGTCACGTAAGCTGACTTGTCGTCTTGTCTCACGGGCTTGCCGATGATCTTTCAGTGCGCAATGTACGAGTACAAGTGCAATCCTCGGATCCAAGTTGCGTACTAGTTTTTGTTGTTATATCAGTACATTCGGAAATATGTATGTACCTCGGTATATACATAATATTTTATATACGTAACTAAAGGCTGGCCCAGAAAAATTCAGAATGAAATACCTCATGATTTATTTGAAATAAATTTACAGAGAAACAATCAAATTTCTTGAGAATAGACTATAAATCAATTGATTACGTCAATTTTTAGTCAAGACCAATCTATACTACCGCAGAGCCTGCGTGGCAAACTCCATCTTCTTAACCTCATACCAATTCTTCATCCCCTGCACCATCCTCCTATGGTCAGCTTTCACTTTGGTCTTGAGTATAACTCTCCTGACAACCTCCCTTCCAACTCCAACGCCGGCTGCAACTCTTCTCCATTTCTTCTTCAAAAATAAATCTCTTGATCCTTCTGGTTTTTAGTCTTGACATTCTGCATTTCCCTCCTGAGCCTTTCTTGTGATCCAAACTCTTGGTGTTTACTAACTTCTTTCTGTTGAAGGCAATGACGTTCCTGAGAGTCTTCCCGTTAATTTGAGAGGTCATACTTCATTCGGACATCCAGAAGAGACTTGTGAAATTGTCAGTCGAAACGTACTATTCCTTTTCAAGTTTGACTTGTAAATTGCACTTCAGATGTTTACATATAACAATCAGAATTCATTTTAGGTACTAAAAGGTACCTGTGAAAAAATTTTTCGTGACCATTTTACATATATTATTTAATAAATCATGAAATAATTTATCCTAAATTATGCTGGCTCACCTTCCGTAACCCTATAAAAGGGATTAGTTCGTGACTAATACAGAAAATATCTGAGTGCATTGTCCAAATTTTTTTTTAAAATTTTGGACTACAATTAGCTGGGTGTGTGAAATAAATACGAAATGCTCGTGTAAAAGAAGAAAATACTTGAATTGAAAATGTACCACATTATGTTGCTTTGAAAAAGGATATATATATATATGTTAAGAATATATCAGATTGGTGTGAAAGTACTGACCAAATTTTGCAACTAACGTTCAAAATGAGATTTTTCAATTCTTTGCCTTTTGTTGTGGTTTAAACGAATTTCTGTGACTAACGTGAACTGTTTGCTTTCAGATTGTCGTCTTATTAATATTTTTCATGTCAATTCACACCCATGTTTGTTCCAACCAAGGATCACATTAGGCATGTGTTACTGTATAAGTGTAATAAAGGTGTTAACGCAAGTACAATAACAAGATCTATCCAGAATGCTTATGGAGATAATGCAGTGAATGAAAAAAATTGCAAAACATGGTTTTCTTGTTTTGGAAGTAGGGATTTTACTGTGGAAGAATATCCAAAAAAGGGTCACTCCAGAAAACTTGATTTCGAAATTTTGGAATGGCTTGTTTCAGAACAGCCTACCAACACCTCTCGGAAGGTAGAATGACAATTGAACATAGTCCATACAACTGTATGTACTACTGAAGTTCAGGCACATTGGAAAGGTTTCGGTGGTTGAAAAATGGGTTCTTTATGAGCTGACTCTAGAGAACCGCCAACAGCGTGTTGCTTGTTGTCAATCATTGCTTTCACAACACATTTAAACATCATTTTTGGATAGCATTGTTTCAGGAGATGAGAAATGGATTCTTTACCATAATGTTAAAAGATGTTGATGTTGAACCAGTCAAGGAGGTAAGCCATTTCAACAACCAAGAGAAGGACTTCATCCAAAGAAGATCATGTTGAGTGTTTGGTGGGATATTGGAAGAATAATTCAGTATGAACTGTTGGACAATATTAAAATAATTAATGCTAATCAGTACTGAGAGCAACTTCGTCGACTAAAACCAACACTGATCCAAAAGCACCCATCCTTGGTCAACAGAAAAGGTGTTATTCTTCATCACGACAATGCTCGCCCTCGCACAGCTCGACTGACCAAAAACCTGTTGGAAAAGCTTATTTGAGAAATTTTGCCTCATCCTCATTATTCTCCTGACCTTGTGCCATCTGATTACCATTTATTCCTAGGATTACAAAAACCATTTGAATGGTCTTAGGTTAAGTACAAAAGAAAAAATTGAAAAGGAATTGATTTCATATTTTGCTTCCAAAACTAAAGAATTCCATAACCATGACATATATGAGCTACTTGACAAATGAAAACGAAGTCATTGAAAACAATGGAGACTATATAAATCCACAAATATTTCATATGCGTTGATTTTTTCATCTTTTTACTAGTGTCTCAAAATCAGTCATAACTTTCGCACCAACCCGATATTTTTATGCGAATTATTAAAGACCGTTGCTTAGAAATGTTTTCGAGCAGGCAGTGAAAGTTGAGACTATAATATATTTTTCAAGCCCGCGCAGGATGTTTGAATCGGGCAGCGATGCAAAGACAGGCTAAGTCTTTGGCGTCTGCAGAGCGAGACATCAACTGAAACGCTTGTGTCAATTCCAAGCAAAGTTGCATCGCGAAGTTATTACGAATAAATATTGACTGGCGTTAAATCGCTTAAGGCAGGACGTAAGCGCTACTTTGGAGTACAATGGATTCTTGTGCACTCCAAGAGCTAAGTCCTTTGCGCAGCCTGCGCTTGCCCTTTGCAACCTGCGCTCGTCTTCTGCAACCTGCGCTTGTCCTTTGCAACCTGCGCTTGTCCTTTGCAACCTGCGCTTGTCCTTTGCAACCTGCGCTCGTATTCTGCAACTGTCGCTTGTCCTCTGCAACTCTTGCTTGTCCTCTGCAACCTGCGCTTGTCCTCTAGAACTCTCGCTTGTTTTTTGCAACTCTCGCTTGTCCTCTGCAACTCTTGCTTGTCCTCTGCAACCTGCGCTTGTCCTCTAGAACTCTCGCTTGTTTTTTGCAACTCTCGCTTGTCCTCTGCAACTCTTGCTTGTCCTCTGCAACTCTTGCTTGTCCTCTGCAACCTGCGCTTGCCCTCTGTAACTCTCGCTTGTTTTTTACAACTCTCGCTTGTCCTCTGCAACCTGTGTTTATCCAGCTCATTGCTTTCATCAGGAGAAATTTCCTTGTGCGTTTATTTAGAGGAGAGCATGCATCTGAACGGCCGTGCTCTCCACATCAACTGCCTTTGACCACAGATATTGAACTCGAAACATTTTATTTCTTAGGGAATTCATTTTTAATCGTCCCTTTCTTTGCCACAATAAAATACGATCTTGACGAGCTCATTCAAAATGAAGAGGTTGAATGATTTAGAAAAAATGTAAGAGTTGTATAATTTTCTCTGGAAGATGAACCTTTCAAATCGAAAGGGAGCTTGAATTTTTTAGGTGCCTTCTTTGAACACTCACTATCTTCAGACCCATGCCATAATTGATGTGAACTGTGGGAACGCGACTGGAACTCGTACATTTAAGATCATTGATGAGTTTGTTGCGAGAGAGATTCTTAGTGTTCGTTAATCTTATTGTTTTTTTATTTTCTTGTATGTGTTCTCATCGGAGGAAAAGCATTTTCAGAAATTACTTTGTACGTTTTGACCTGTTTTTTATTTTAGAACCTAAAAAAATCATGTGTAAGACTATCAGTATAGTAGGAATAAAATGTCATGTTCAGTTGCGAGAACTTGGTGTTGTATTGCGTTGCAATGTTCTGGTCTTCCAGCTGCAGGTGTTGGCAAATCCACGAATTATTGAAGCAAAGATATATAACTTTCACGGTCCTACGTTCATAAACACTGACTTAAACACAACAACGTATAGTTGATGAATGATTTATTGGGTTACCATGGAAAAATATCTTATAAATGATCAACAGCGAATCATCAACCCGAAAAATTAATGCATGTCTTGGTTTCAAGGGAATTTTTACAGCACGATAATAAAAGAGTTATAAAGGATTACTCGAACTAAATCAGATTTCTGAATATAATGCCTCATCAATGCTAATATTAGTTAAACTAGACAGTTCCTGTGGAAGTTCCGCGATTTAAATTTGACTAATTTGAAATTATTATAAGGATGAATGTATTAAAGATTTAGGACGAATTATTGTTTTAATAAATACTTTTCATTAATATATACAGAATTTCCATTCTGTACCTTATCTACCTATAACATGGGCCAGATAGTACCGGTTGAAATTCTTTGTTTTAAAAGTGATAAAATTAGGGATCTATGAAATAAAATACATTTTTCAGTTTTACCCGTGGAACTTTCATTCTGTATTTTATCAACCAGTAACATGGTCGTGTAAGAGGCAAAAACTAACAAAGTAAAAAATTTAGTATTTTATAGTGACCGGTATCCTTTGGTATCCACAATACAGTGCTTACATAGAACACATGGATAACCGTTCTGATTTCAGTTCAATAATTTTTCTTCACTAATAGATAGGAAGAAATGGGACGGACACACACAGGTACAGAGAGAAAGAGAGAGACAGATGGAAATACACTGTTTATTATGTACGTAGGCTAGTGTACCTAGCCGTCATAAATGACGGCAGGGATTCCGTGATAATATTTCAGTGGTGCTCGCTAATGAACAATAATTCCAACAATCCCAATTCTTCTCTTTGTGCAAGTCATCTTGCGACATGTTAGCTGTTCTTTCCACAAAACTCTCTCTTTCAATTCTTTTTCTTTCGTTCAAGTCTTCTCGCGACATGGTGGCTGTCCTTTCAGCAAAGTTTTCCCTCTCTAATCTTCTCCTTTCTTCTATTTCTTCCTGTGATATCAAAGCGCATGTTTCAACTTTTCTTGCACTATTTATCTTTCTTTTCTCTTCATTGCTTCCTTTCGACAAAGTTTGCCACTTTAGACGCTTTTGTACACGATCACAGTCCATCCTTGCTTCGCGTTCTTGGTAAGTTTTTTGAGAGATAGCTCTCCTCTTGAGCTTAGCATCCATGGCTCAAACATTGGCCGTATCACTGGTACTTTGCTGAGATCTTTGCCTTCTTTTCCTTTCACGTGCTAGTCTGCGTTTCCTTCCTTCTGGTGTTTCTTCCATTGTTTTCATGAATTTTTCAGATACAATTTGTATCCAAAAACATATATGTAGATGAAACGGCATATCCTCGTTGTACGATATTAAGGCCGTTCAGAAGCATTTTGTTGTTGAGAAAAGTTATATTTTGTTTATTATTTTGGGCTGCCACAGGTAGTTGATGACTTCTTGATGAGGAAAACCTTCTTCCAGCAAATTGTTAACGCAGAAAGGCAAGCGGAGTTCCTGGCACTTCCTAGCAAAAGATATTCAAAATAGCTTACGCACAACAGGGCCAAAAACTCAATCAGAGATACAGCAGTTCATGTAACATGCTCAAAAGATGAATATTACCAAATCAAATAGTACCGAGATTTTTTTCAAAGCGAAGCTGTATTTTAGACACTCACGGGTGCGTCCGTTGGATTAGGCAGTCGATGTAAAGATGCTGGTCCAATAGCATAGTTTGAAAAAGAAACTTGCGGTCATTAGGTAGAAGAAGACTGTATCTATGCAATCATACTTTTTAAACGAATGTTTCCCCCATCTTGCTCGGGAACAAAAAAATTGTAATGACCCAGCACTGGGTTCCGTATCGTGACTACCTCCAGTGATCCAACTAAGAACCTTTACTCCGAATATTTGGCCTTTACTCCGCGCGAAGTTTAACAGCTACGAAGAAATTCAGCTGAAAAAATATATGAAATAGCGAATGTACGGCAGAATCAAAAACTCTAATGCAGTATTTCGACTTTCAAGTATATATTCCAGAAACTATAATATCCATCGTAATTCAACGATAAAATTTCATGGTATCTCATCTTGTTATTCAGTAGACGAATTTTCTCCTATCTAAATCCTTAAGCTAAAATGTCTTATTACAAGAACAGGACAAGGTAAATTTGAAATGTTTTCTTACTATGATAACGTTAAAACGATCAGTAAGAAAATAAATGACTATCCTCCACTAGAGCGAGTAATACGAGTACATACACTGGTCAGCGGGGATTCTTCTGCAGCGGTAAAGAAACCTTGAACAGAATTATTTGTTTTTGCTACTTTTCACTTGCATGTGACGAGGATAGTTAAGCTATCGAGAGAAGCCAGTCTGAAGGCCAAGAAATGGCAAATATAGAGAATTATGTCCATCGAAAGTGAAGTGAGAACTTGGGAGTTGAGTGCAGACCAGGACATCTCTGACCCAGCCGAAAGGAAGTCCAGTGCCTCATTACTACCTCTATTCTTGATGCGTACGAGTGTGAGAGAGTTGACCACTGTGATGGAGCAGGGGTAAGCGAATCGAGAGCTACAGGTCACCGCTATGTAGAGATGCGATCACAAGCAGGCAAAGATGCATGACTGAAGGCTAGAGTTGAACAAGGTATCGCTTTAAGTTATGCAATACATATAACCTGATTTACGGCTGGTGGTCTTTCACAGTGGAAGATTTTACCGTGCTCAAGCAAATAAATTAGGGAGCTTATGAAAAAGAGTTCGTGTTTCTACTAGGAAATTGATGCAAAAGGAAATAAAATAAATTTTATAGCATGTATGTTATAGAATATGCGTCAATAAAATATTAGAAACATGCCACGTTTCTGAAAAAAGATATTTTTTACCACATGCTTTCCACATTAGCACAACGATTTCGGTAAACGTGAGTATCCAACAAAGATTTCGACGGTTGAGCGTCTTAAGATAATTTCCTAATAAGGAAGTTACGGAAATGAATAAATTAAGTTATATTTTGGTTATTTACGACACACAACTCTTACAGCTTTGGTTATTATTTATTGTTTACCAGTGATATCCAACCGCTAGCGGACTATGCTGCAATGCACTGGCTGCAACTGACTACAGTTCGCTTGTGTTTTTTTCTCCTGAAACGAGAAGTCACTCAGCAAAATTTTTCATTAACCAGAAGTCGCTCAGTGAAATTTTTTATTTGAAAAGAAGTCACTCGGTAAATTGAGAGTTAGGAAGTGTGGTCTGCAGGCAAGCTCTGCTTGGAAGTTATGAAACGTGACATGCGTGGCTTGATATGCGTGACATGCGTGGACTGCTTATTATGTACGTCAACAGGGCGTCAACATGAGCTAATCCAGTGATTATCGATATCGGCACGGCAGTCTAGCAGCTATAGAGATACCAGTCTCAGTACGACTGGACTTGCGCCACTCGTTCTGAAGATAATACTGCAGTGTTGCTGGATGAGGTGATTGTCTGCTGGTTTTAAGGACTTCCACCAGATCTACAGCCGTGCATGCACACATGTTTACCTCCACCAGACCTACAGCCGTGCATGCACACATGTTTACCTCCACCAGACCTACAGCCGTGCATGCACACATGTTTACCTCCACCAGACCTACAGCCGTGCATGCACACATGTTTACCTCCACCAGACCTACAGCCGTGCATGCACACATGTTTACTTCCATGGCAAGCATGGAGCGAGGATACTTTTGAAGAAGAGTACAGCATAGAGCGAGGATACCTCTGAAGGAGAGTAGAATAGAATAAGGCAATAGAAATGAGCCGTTTGACCCATGCTTGGGCTACTACCCAAGTCCTGTGCCGTCTAAAGTAAAGGCATCAATCGTACACGTATACCCCAAACACACAAACCAATTCAGTCACGTACACGCACTTCACTCATGCTCTGGCATTTCAGTCACGCACGTGTATCGTAATCATACAGTGGCCCCAGAAGTTAGGGACATAGAATTAGAACGTTATAATACTGGGAATTCCTAATCCAATATTTGTCGAGACGATTTTTTAATGTGTTCACAGTGCCAGCCAAAACTATGTTTTCAGGGAAGCTGGTTTCATGTAGTGAGAATATCACTCAAGGAAAAAGTTTCGACAAAATTTCGCTTGTGAATTTTTGGTGAGCTGTTCAAGACTGTGTTATTTGCATCAAACAAAGACAGTGTTCAAGGCTGACATATTGACACAAATAGAGGGTGCAACAACATAACTTCTTTTTTTTCTGCTTAAAAAAAGGAAGTTATGTTGCGCACCCTGTACTTCCATAAACTTCATCAGAAAGAGCAGACAAATTTTCGATCCTGCAAAGAAAGTTTTTGATTATATCCTTTTGTGAACTAAAAGTTTCGGAACGACTTGATTAAAGTTACAAACGAAATCACAGAGAAAATAAAATTATAGGACGTTTAGGGCAATTTATTATTGGTAAGTGAAGATATGTGAATTGCGAAATTAGAATAACTGGCATCTTACGATTACTGTTCCTTAACTCCGAAATTAAGGTCAGATGTGATTTGGTCAAAGAAACTGTTTGGTTAAGTAGTAATTAGTCATAAAGAGGTAGCCACCTTAATGTTTCTCATGAACCTTTGTGGTACACAAGTATGAGTGTATTGATAATAGAGCATGAAGTTTTTACAGCCATAAAAATTAGGCAAGTGTGACTATTTGTAGGGGCTGCGGCTTTTTGCTCTGTTGGCTGGAGGGTTTATGGACGCACAAGCTTTACGAGGTCATCCATAACGTGCAGTGTGCACAGCGCAGCGAGGGCCAGCAGCTGGGGCTGATGAAATGGCGCTTCATGGTCATTACCGAGACTTCATCTCATGAACTATGAATAACATAAAGGGAAATTGAATTGGAGTCAATATTACCGAGATGAGTGTGTTCTAACGTTAGATGATAGTTGTTTCTTCGTCATCTGGTCGGGGTGTTCTTCGAGCGTAAACAAAGTACGGGCATGCATTAATGACAGTCGTAGATCACGGGGTGAGTTCATGCATCGGTTCAGAGCTTTTCTCTCACTCTTCATTCGTAAGATCATATTTTCACAAGTTCTGTAGTATAATTATTCCTATGGTCAGGAAATTTTACCCTTTAATTTGATCATCTGCAGCTTCGTGCATTTTCATAGGCTAGTTTTTAACAACTACTTTTTTATCACTATTATCGTGTCATAAATTGAATATAATGATAAGCATATTTGTAAGGTGCATGCTCGAAAAAGATGTATGCTTCATTTTATTTGAAAACAGGCTTGTCAAGGAGCTTGTGTGTAAGGTAATCTACTCGTGGCGTTCTTCTCATCCGTCGTCGGTGCCGGAGTTTGCGACTGAAGCATCCCTGCTGGGCAGAAGGCTACCCTCATCTCACTAATCAACGAGAGTTCAGGCTTCTGCAACATCAACTGTCAAGGTATTCTCCTCTGCTACTCGTCACCACACTCGCAGTCACTGGAATTTCTGAGACAAATAACTTCAGTTAAACTAGCAACTGCCATGCTTTTATCAACATTCTTCTTCCACCTTCACTGGTCGCTAACAGGGGCTAAAGACATTCATTATTCTTTTTCAGGTATTTATGGATGCACTTATTAGGTTACTCGAGTCTCTAATTTAATTTCATGAAAATCTTGTTGCAGGTAGTGCAATAAAAATTCGTAAAAACTTTATTACTCAACTAAATTGTTTTATCCTTCATTGAAACATTTTTCTTCGCAAATTATCCCTAATTTCACATTGGAGTTCAATTTTAGTTTATTTAGAAACATTTCAATTATTATTGATGAGGACTTTATTTACAAGTTGAAAAAACAATTTCTTTTCCATTCATAATGTTTGTTCAAATTTAGAACTAATGATCGATTGATGAAGGTAAAGAAGGAACAAAGCATCGAGCGGACTTTCACAAATCGCAGCTGAACGTTAGCCAAGAACTCAATTTTCAAGATATAATCATTTTACCTACGTAAATCCTAAAATAAACACACTATTGCAAAAAAGGATACATATTTTCCCTGAAATGATAAAATGGCGGTCATTCATTACCACGATGGAGATAATACCGTAATTATAGAGGCAATTTTCCACGAAATAAGCTATCGCTTATCGAAGTGCTTTAAATCTTGTCAATTTGGAGCTCAGCGTAAATGAATTGCCTAAGCTGGCAAGAAAATGGAATGTGTAACTTATGCTTATATTTTTGCACCCTGCTAAAACCATTACAAAAGATTTTTGTTTATTGAATTTGAATGAATTTTTCAACCGATAATTTACAAGTAATAGCGCTTCAGCAATAAATTTAATAGAAACAGCTGACAGACTTGTCTTAGTTGCCATTCGAAATGATAACACAAGAAAATTTTTCATCTTATCAAATTGTGAAGGTAAAATGAAGTATGCCAATGATTGGAAGGAAACGATTCAGTATTAATGTGGGCTGAGTCATTTAATCAAATAAAAACCCTGGCTGTTTTTTTTAAGTAGGGCTGAAACTTAATCACATTTAGCAAAAACAACATTTTGACGAAATTAATCGTTCAAAAGCATTTACGACTTCATTATTTTGAATGCACTTCACAGTGTATTTTGCATGAATAAATAGAGTTATGATAACAAGGGAAAATCATTAGAAAAGCTATCATGTGAATGGAGAGAAGCAGTGAAATTTTGTTTGGGAAAGTTTCACACACTATAATAGGAACTGTGAGGTTGCGTTGTCGTGTAGGACAGTAAGTTAAGTCTAGTGATCAGTTCAGTTTCTTTTTTACTTACCAAGCATGACCTGATTTTTGACGATTCAACGAGCTGTAATGTTCCCATTTTGTGGAAAAGAAAAAACCATTACTATTTCCTTTGTTTGACAATGACGCAATTATAAAACTTTTCGAAACAAATTTCTTTGCTGTGAGAAGTAATACACTGACGAGATAATGTTCTTAAAACGGTCAATTTAAAGGGCTTCTAATAATTGTATTATGTTACAAAGAAATTTCAGATGGATTACGTATTTGTAAGTAATAAGTAAACAGGTGTTTGTTATTGCATTCTTCCAAAGTACGTTTCAGCTGTTACACAGAAAAGCTAAGAAAAACATTGTGTTTTCAAGTAGTATTCATTACGGTAATGGAAAATAGCCAAACATCTAGTATTCGATAAAGCTCACTGAATTTGATGGCCATGTAACATGAGAACCAAAATCGATTATCGGCTCATTAGTTGCACATTTAAACTGAGTTTTTTGTGCTAAGCTTTATTAAGGCTTAATTGGAGCGAGCGAGCTCCTCTGATCCCAGCCTGACAAGCCCACCTGGTACCAGCCTGACAAGCTCATCTGGTACCAGCCTGACAAGCTCATCTGGTACCAGCCTGACAAGTTCATCTGGTACCAGCCTGAAAAAATCGTCTGGTACCAGCCTGACAAGCCCACCTGGTACCAGCCTGACAAGCTTATCTGGTAACAGCCTGACAAGCTTATCTGGTATCAGCCTGACAAGCTTATCTGGTACCAACTACCCACATGTATCACTGTAACTGGATCTAAAACTCATTGTCAAGAATTTTTCCAAATGAGCTATACTTTCCTTGGTCGATATTTTATTCATGAGTACATTTAATGTCTTTATTAGGACATAAAATTGACCGAGTGGGTGTGCTCTATTATTATAATTACAATGATAGTTATAATAATGAATGATTACTCCTCATTTGTTTACTTTATGATCAGTCGATGTTGAAATTGCTCTATTTCATGTTCACGTGAGGAATTTTCTCAGGTCTTTGAAATGACTTACACCTTGTCTATATTGTGAGAAATAACATTGTGGTTGATATGTAGAGAAACAAACATAATGGCTAATGACCTCAAATATCCAAAATGTTTGCACACATGCAGCAGATGGCACGTCGCCAATACCAACAAATGAGAGACAGAACGCGACATTCTCTACGGAGCTATTCGTGTGGTGTAAAGTGGAGCTCACCTTTAAGTTTAATTTTCTATGATTCAAGTTAAGTCATACAATACTACATAGTTACCTCGTTGAAGGATTGTTAGGTCCTACAGTACTATTGAGTTACAGTGTTGCGTGATCAGCCAAACAGAACTTCCGAGTTCGCCTCAACTTGGAGTTCTGGCGACACATGCACAGAGAACCAACCCATCATAGCGCAGACGGCAACCTTCAGCTCGCTCGGTGGAGTAGAATAGAATAGAATGAGGCTATAGGAACGAACCTTCTGGCCCATTCTTATGTCGGATAATTACTTCGATAATTATTCGGTTGTTTTACCCAAGTCCCATGCCGTATTTCTAGCCGCGTCAACCATGTCGGCAGCGGGATTAGAACCCGGGTCTTTCCGCTCGCAAGCAGATTCGCTCACCAGTCGACCAAGCTGGTGATAGTAGCGAAGTAGTTCGTAGTAGCGAAGTAGTTCGCTATATAAATCTAATTTACAGAACCTGGTAGGAAACTGCCAACTGGATGTACCAGTGATGCCCTCGTAATTTTAATGCATACACGTTCGGTGGACGTCACTCTAAACTTCATGTTTTGGTACCGGGCTTTTTCTCTCTGTAGCGCTCGCGGTAGCCGTGCTGTGTTTGTTGCATCTTCCTCCAGCCTTTTATGTCGCACACCTGCGCTGCGAATTGTTTTTAAATCTACCTACTCCTTTGTACCCGAGTTAGCAAAAATAAAAATTGTTGAATGGAGGTCGAACTATTACAGGCAAACGTAGTGTTTCAATGTCCAATACAATGTTGTTTTTTAATTTGAATCGCCCACCAATAAAAGCTGAATACATCATTCGAAAATAATGCATCAAAAATATTTTATGAAATAAAAAACTCATATTGTCTATTCGCATAGAGCAACTTTAAATAACATTTACTTCCCGTAGTGTCAATGATGTTTTTTTAATGTATACAACTCCACAAGCTTTAGAATGCTTATCACAGTGAACATTACATGTTAATTGTTGAGACCATTGAATTTTGAACTGCCGATGAAAAATATTCAAGTCATTAAACAAAGTAAAAAAGTTTTTTCATAAATTTGCTGTCTGTGCCAAATCAGGTCATAAAAAGATGATCAGCATTGTCACATCGAGTAACAGCTACGACTTTTTTACGACTTTTCAACAATTGTTGGTGGAGGAAGACAAAAGAAGGGAGTTTGAATTTAAGAGCTAGTAAAATTGAACTTGCTCACACTATTTTTGACGATTCTAAAGAGCGATTTATGAAGCTATGATCGAGGCTAATGCAAAGTAAAGAGCAAATATTTAGATCCTAGCATACTCAATCACGCCAACTATCTTAAATTAGATCCTTTTCCTATAAATCACTAAAATTTCTTCCCATTCAAATTCATGTTGTCACTTAATATTCTTTCATCCACGTACACATAAGCAATCTTAAAAGCTTAATGTTTTTAATCACAAGAATTTATACGAAAAAATTAACTTGTCGTTTTTATTACTAAAACAGAATTAGTTTGTATTTTAGGTAATACTTCCTAGCTTTTTTGACCTTGTAACAAATGCCTGATTATGTATCAATATTTTACAGAGAGTTAACCGTTAAAACATCATTGTTTTGAGCATTAATTGTCATCCTGAGCTTCACCTCAACACTGCCAGGTGTTGCATCTTTACAGCAAAAGCAGGTCTTCGAAGCAACCATATAGCGAGTACTAACTTTAAGTGTCCTATTGAAAATGAAAGACCGCTTTTTATCATTCTATACCAGTGGTTCCCAAACTTTTTGTGATCAAGTACCACTTGGAGGTCCCGTACAGTCGCCGCGTACCACCTGGTTCCAGAGAAACTAAATTCAATCAGATATCACTTTATTTCCATAATTGTACAAGTAGAACACGCAAATCAACTAAGATTTGCTAACTACAAATCGTTGCCAGATTACCCCATATTAGGCAGTAAACATTTTGTGAAGTATAATATAACAAAATAAAAATTGTTCATGACCCCGAAAGTGTTCGTGTACCACCTGGAAGGCCCTCGCGTACCACTAGTGGTATGCGTACCACAGATTGGGAACCACTGCTCTATGCGATGTGATTAATACATTACATATGGGGTGAGACTATCTGCTGTCTACAGAACAAGAACATACGATTATCAATATGAACTTCAAAGATGCATACTTTCAAAACAATCGATTAACTCGTATTTTCTCACAAATAAATACGAATTTGCACGTACTACAAATGATGTCGTCTTCTATAAAAGGAAACTCCGATATTTACACAGTAACAGCACAAACGTAATGTCAATCTATATCATCTGTTCACCTACTATCCAACTTCATCCAAAACTTCTCTGTTCATCTTTCCCCCTCCCCAGCATGCTCTACTTTATTAATAACCCTATACCTGCACTTCTTTTTGCCAAAAACCATTTACATTTCCAGTCACTCGCTCATTCTTCCAGTAGTAGGGCAATGTTTGGAGAGCGGTGAACTTCATAGGAGCAAACACTCGTAGTGATGTTTTCTCTGACACACCACCTGCATCTTTATTTCTAATCTTCACAGAGAGAACAAATTCATTATCCTAACTGCATACTTGTGCTATCTGCTGTTAGTTTTAGCTTGTCACTCTCTAAAATAATAACAGCAGTTGTATGTATGTGGCAAATTGTTTTTCCAATTTTCTGAGGGTTCTTATGCATAGTAGTTCATCATTTTATATAATCAATAAGATCTTCTACACAGCTCTGTTTTAATGAGTAGGAGTTAACTGATAAATTCCCAACAAAAATTCAAGATTAAATTAAGGATATAATTGTGATCACAGCACTCGTGTTTTCGACTACAAATTTCCTTGCTTAGATATTTTCTTCTCTTTGAGATTCTGTGTTGTCCTTTCTCCTGTTCTGTCTTTTCATACAAAATTCTGGGGAAAAAATTCTCCTTCAACTCTATTTTGAAATAGTTTTCTTTTTGAGTTGCAGTAGAACAGTAGATGTAGGCTGCCTGTAAGTATTGAAAATTGCAAGATATCAACCGTCATACAGGCGCTATTTTAGTAAGCACCATCTTGAACACATATACGTATATTATACAAGATTTGAAAAAAATTATGAATAAACAAACAGTTCTTATTCTGGTATCAAGTTAACATAATTGCTGATAGATTATACTATTGATGATTAACTAAATTTTAAAAATCATTTTAAATCATTTTAAATTCATAATTTTAACATTCAAAGGCGTTCAAATGTTTGCGCATTCAGAATAGCAGTAGACTATTCGGAAAGCATAGACGGATGCAAAATACATAGCTTGCAAGAACGTGCATGGCGGTCTCCTAGGGCATGAACTGAGAGGACACGTTAGAATAGCTAGTTTTGATACGCACATCATTTGTCACTTGTCTGTGAGGACTGAAGTAAAGCGTGAAGCATGAGTTGCTACATGTTGCAGGCGAGGAGCTCTGGCAAGTTCGCATAAAGACGAACTCTCGTTGCAGCGGTCGCGTGCAGCTGGCGGTCCTCGATGAATCCGCTCTTTCTGCTCTTAGCTGCCCCGCTTGTTGGCACTCAGCGGAATCGGATAAAGGCTTTCAAGAACCGAAGAACTTATTGTTTGTATTTGAGGTTAAAAACTAGGCATTACGAGACAAAGTTAAAGAAAAATCTTCTAAAATAAATAGGACCTAAAATTTTCAATCATCATCCAACGGCTTGAGAATTCATGTTAAAATAATCCATAGGTTTTTTCCGAAAACTCGGGAAATCTTTGATATATGAAATTGGCTCTGCATCATGAACAAAAGTGAGTTGATGAGCCTCTGAATTTTGGACGGGAAATTCGCATAAATAATTCAAAGCGCTTAAGTTATTAAACAGAAATGAGGCTGATATGCTGATCAATCATCTGAAGGAGAAATGGCTCCATTCAGATCCTTTTTTTTTGCGCTACATGTTTTCCCGTGGGCATCAATTTTCCTATTCGTGATTCCAATAATGATTAACTTTGGCTTCGTTTTGCTCGTGTTCTTTGGCCGCATTTATGTCATGTATGAGCACTGCATGTCCGTTGACAACTTTTATCATATCCATTGTCATTAGAATCCATTTTGTGTACGTTTTTATTAGTTAAATTGTGGAGGACTTTACGTGAACATTCTCACAGCGAATGTTAACTATTTTTCTTAAGTATAAATCATCTCTGTGCATGCTATTTGAAAGCTAGTATGTTTGTTTGATTTTATTTCTCAGTACGTATGAATGGACACGAAATTCCTGTGCTCAATTCAATTACATGTTCATTTCCATTGTAATTTGGAAGCATTCTCGGACTCTCTCATTTGGTAGAAGTTGAACATTTCGCTCTTTTCTGATCTTCCTTTTACTGGCAGCACGAATTCTTTCGATGTTTGATTCTCTTCTGGGACGAATGGACGAACGAGCACCTGCTAAGATATTGTCGGGACCAATATGGGCGAAATAGAGCGAACAGGGCATTGCTGATGAGCATCACGCACGGCTTTCTGGCTCAAATGGAGAGACGAGGTCGCGCTTTTGCTCCACAAGAAGATCGGACGGCCACATCTACTGACTGCGCATTTTAGATTCCTGGTAAACTTCTTATTCGTACGAGTTTTCTCAAAATGCTTGACGACTTTTGCGCTGCTTTAAAATCCCTCAAAAACGTAATTGACAATCGACATGCTGGTCGAGCTGCTTAACAGGACAGACTTTTAAATCGTTTTCCACAATACAAAATGTTCGAAGGATGTTAGTGAGCGTGGTTAGGATGTCGGTGAGCGTGGTTAGGGTGTTGGTGAGCGTGGTTAGGATGTCGGTGAGCGTGGTTAGGGTATTGGTGAAGTTTGTTTGGGTGTTGGTGAGCGTGGTTAGGGTGTTGGTGAGCGTTTTTAATTCTGAGCTTCAGTGATGTGATCATGAGCCCAAAATGCGATGGCCAAAGGAATTACATGGGATTTAATGGGATTCTCAAGTCGGAAGCATAATCCCAATTTTGACATCTGTTCTTTACATGTGAAGGTCTGCGAAATTACTGCACAACTGTCACAGAGAGTGGGTACATTTACCAATTTTATATCATTTTTAGCATTTTCTATTTTCGAACTAACAATCGGAGACAGTATTGTTAATTTTCCTTTACGTTGCATTTATTCACGAAAGAAGCGTTATAAAGGTCTTGTTTAGGGTGAGATCAGAAATACTTTTCTTGAAATTTTTCGTCACTTGCATGCAGTAGTGAGTAGACGACCGCGATGCCGCACTTGCCATGGCTTCTACTTCTCTCAAAAGATGTATTTTTAAAATCTCAAATAAATAATCTTAGTTATGACTGTTAGTAGGAAGGACCATTAAATAGAGATGAGCTGAACTATCATATCAAAATCAGAAATAATTTTGAAGGTTTAGGCTGTGAATTGTAGACACAGTTTCTAATTTAATT
This sequence comes from Trinorchestia longiramus, assembly GCA_006783055.1. Taxonomy (NCBI): domain Eukaryota; kingdom Metazoa; phylum Arthropoda; class Malacostraca; order Amphipoda; family Talitridae; genus Trinorchestia; species Trinorchestia longiramus. The sequence goes on from VCRD01000221.1 coordinate 330,247, forward strand.
TCTACTTTCATCACTCAGAGTAATATCATCATTAATAAATATAACCTTTAAATTTTTTTCCTAGATTGATCACATAATATTAGGGATTTCATACATTTATAGAATTGATGCGTCAAAGGGGCAAAATACTTTAGCCTTGGAACTGCTGAAATCTTGAAAAATATATAGAGTATATTGAAGCGGTTTAAACTGGCAATGGGTGTCTCATGATCAAAAAAAAAAACGCTGTCGCATCTTACGATAGACTTCAAGCCTTTGAAAAGCGTGCGAGAGAAGCAATGCTGAAATTACTCTCTAAGTAAATGATAATTAGCGTCTGAATTCAATGTTAGCAAAAGCTTCTTTTGGAGTCTACGCAAGAAGAGTAGCTAAGAAAAACAAAGACTTGCTGAGTATCCTTTTCGCCACTCAGTTACATTTGTTGTGGATGAGCTCTGCATAAAATCAGTTTCAAGTGATTGAAATAACAAGCTTTGGGTTAGAGATAGAAGTGAAGAGCTAGTATATATAATTACTCACAACCGTTTAACAGATAAAGAACTTAATTTTTTTTCTGATCTTCATCTAAAAAAAGATGAAATTAACCATGTAGTTTATTGATCATTAGAGCCAGAAAAAATTCTCCTTGTCTGATTTCAAAAACTTAGGTGGTACGTTCCTATATGTATAATTTAAAATATTTTGCCCACCCAAGACATTGTCTGAAATTTTTTATTAATTTTCCACGTTTATTGTTCTTTGATTTATGCCATTTGTGCAATTGTATTCAGAACAAAACATATAGACATCAAATACATCTGACATTAATTCCAATACTTATCAGCTCTTAGATGACCTGGGTAATCAAGAGCCTGAAATGCGCCCACATGGTTCGAACTTTAGCAAAGACGTCTTCTTTGCTCTGGAGTTTCGCACCAGCGACTCCTCGTCCGCACTTTTCTCCTCAGAAGGAGAAGCGCCGGAGGAGTAGAACGAAACTTGTGAACAAATTTCGATAAAATTGTTCCTGGATTTTAAGAAGTCCGGTGAAAGTTGAATCCAAACTTATCTGGAAGAAATAGGATTCAAGTTTCCGCCTGATTTCAATCATTTCCATGTTCACCAGATGACTTTTATTATCAAGTTTGAGTATAATTTACAAGTGTACGATTCTAGATGTGCGGATAATGGGTTTTAGGTTTCAAAATGAAATGAATGATACTATTAGAGTACGAATAAGAAAATTCGTATTAAGCTTCGCATTTTTTTTGTCTCTGCTGTTTGACAGATTTGATGTCATTAAACGAGCAAAGAAATATTTATAAATTTTCGTGGAATAAATATTGTAAGTTTAGTACAATTTTTTATAATTATTGCTCAGGAAGATAGCATCGTATCAAAGTTAACAATATTATTGCTAGTCGCCAATACATTTTACTAGATTTTAAACAGTAGTTCAAAGAACGTATTTGCAACGCAGAGCAGAATACAATAAAAATTAAAACTACATATTGTCTCCAATAAGAAGTCTTCAGAATATGTAACACATGACCATCATGATGCTTGTACGACAACTTTTGCAAATTTACACACGCCTTGTTTATTGCATTGGCGTTGGGTAAAACACATGGCTGGAGTTGAAAGATCTGGAATGAAAATTAGATTTATATTACAGCTCTTCGTACATTGCCGTGAGCACATTGCCCATGCTGCTGGAAATTAAAAACGGAAAGAGGGACTAGTCCTCACCGATAATTCAGGTACAGACCAATCTTACCTTGAGTCAAAGAAGCTTTATGAATTGATTTGCAATAAGTTATGTGATACTTACTCATATAAATGAGTCAATATTTTCCAGAGCGCTTTGTATTATACGAACGTAAGCTAATAATTATCTGCACTTCCGTATGACATTTTGCTAAGGCATGTCAGATACTTTTCCACTCAAACGTACTTGTAGTTTACATTCCTTTATCAGTACCTGATTGAAATTTGAGTTTAATCGTACCAGTTTCGTACCTCCACACAATCTGTAAACGAAGTTGCTTCACTATCAATGGGCGCGAAGTAAGAATAAAAAGCAGTAGTCCAATTTATTTGGTCGAAACTGTTTTTAGGGCTGGAATGCATCAACCAGGTTGCGATTGGAATTAAATGTTGAAAACCTTTGTTGTTAAAGCGAGCTAAGTTCCGGCACGAAAACACACATCCTCTGATTGTTGAGATCTTTAATCGCTTGTTTTTAAAGTCGGAGCATTCTGCCCACTGATGAAGCCTTGCACTTTCTATTATTTGAAAGAGCTGGAAAAGCGCTGCAAAATTATCGCTCTTCTACAAGTAGAGTGCTGGAAGTGGTGCAGCATTATCGCTCTTTTACAAGAAGAGTGCTGGAAGTGGCGCAAGATTATCGCTCTCGTACAAGTATAGTGCTGGAAGTGGTGCAGAAACGCTTATGCGTGCATCAGGAGGCCATCTGTTTGGAGAGATACAACTTTGTAAATAGATCCTCATTGTGTATCGAAAATGAAGGAAACTATATAAAAAAGTGTCTATTATTTTTTTAAAGTACATTAAAAAAATTAAGGTAGGAGAAAAAGAAGCAGATAAGCCCTCGTATGTACCTTGAATGCATACATTCTCATGTCCATGAATGTCTACAAGATATCTTATTGTATGTAGAGTCTATTTCAACCGACAATGAACAAATTTCGAAAGCTCTGCTTGGCAAAATTTTGACAAGCTCGGACTTTGAACTTCTGTAAAAGGGTGCATTACGAACTTTGGATTGCAGTAATCCACAAGTCTGTAGAGTTTAATGAATTGCTTCTGTAATACCTGAATCCTAGAAAAATATAAATTGCAATGCGTATTTTAGTCATCGAAGTACCTATTTTAACTTGTCAAGAATAGAATAGAATAAGGCAATAGGAACGAGCCGTTTGGCCCATTCTTGGGTCCATATCCAAGTCCCATGCCGCACAGAAATAGGAAAATATGACAGAAAATTTTCAAAAACCCTATATATGTGCCACAAATTATAAACTTCACAGGAGAACAACGTTCAAAACCTGCCTGCATTCCTCGAGTAAGATGAACATTATATATTCACTCGAAAATTATATATTTCCTCTCATTAAATTTTGTGTCTGAAGACCAAAAAATTAGCAAGTTCCGATTGCTGTAGTTTTGAATGATTATAAACTATTGAAGAATTTTTTTCTGTTCACGTTACCAGCCTTATATTAGATAACAAATATTATACTATTACATCCTTCTTATATCACACAGCTCACATTACAAGTTAGATTCGCAAAAATTCTTTACAAAAAAAATCACGGTGATCATGTTGCAGAAATATTTCAGTACGTTGCATTGCTGATGTTCTCGTATTAATTAAGGCTCTGCTGTTGAAAAGCTTATAGCTGGACAAAAAGCGCTGCGGTTAGTCTGAGTTCAATCCGAGTCTCTGTCATTTGCAGAGACGCTCCAAATGAAGCAAGACAGCATCATCTCGCAAATGCAGAACGCATAATTAATTTCTTTCGGGGCTTTTCCTCTATTTCTTCTGGCTAATCCGGGCTCAGAGTTTCGTGCGAAGCTAAAATCAAGGCTGCCTTTGGGGCCACACAAACAGTCTAGGAAAGAAATACAAAATCCTAGTGGGAAATATTACAGGTACAAAATTTCTGTCATCAATGGTTCAACATATCATGGAAGGGAACAATAGTACTGCACTAATAATTAAAACGAGTTGTGAAAGCATTTATGAGAAATACGAAAACATTTTCTTACAACATAAAAATCTCAGCCAATCAGAATGACTAACACTAGTCAAGATGGAAGTATATTTAGAAAACTGGATTTCTTGAGTAGATTACCAGAGGTGCTGTCATCGCACAGCACTCGCGCGTCCGTACAGAACACTGGTGAGAATTTCTCGACATCACTGCTGAGTTGACCTCTTCTATCTTTTTTTGAGATGAAAATCTTTGAAGAGTCCTCCGCAATTCAATTGGAGATCGATGGTTGCAAGAATTTTCTCATTCGTCAAGAAATGAAAGTTGCTGAGTCGACATTCGATAGGTGATCTTCTACGCTTCCGACACAATACAATCAAGCTGACCGCCTTCTACTCGAACGCCGTCAGTCTCAGCGAATTCTTTAAGTCAGAACTCATTTCGTGCTAACACGGTAGAAATGCACGGCGTTCTTGAAGCAACTTAACGTTCTAATCTCGCCAGTTTAGGCTTTTGTAGTCGGAACAATTTCTCTCAAAGCTATCTCACAATTATCGTAAGATAAATGCATCTGTGGTTCTCGAAGGAAACCTGTCCATGTACAAAAAATAAGAGGAAAATCAACAATCGAAGTTGGAAAACAACTTCTAAAAGTAATTTCATTTGTCATTTAGGCATCGAGTTTCGTTATTTTTGCAACTGTACTGGGTTGAAGAGTTTGAATTAACATTTCATAGTTGTCTTCATGCATTCTTAACCTGTCTGCAAGATGTTTGAGTGATAAATACAAGTAAATAATTGGATCAGCGCTTCGAGCACTACTTGAAGCTTAAGTTGATGTTCATTAAACTATCTGATGACGTTTTTTCCAGATCTTTTCTTCGCTCATTATCATTTCAAAGTGTACTTGTAATCATAAACACAAAACTAAGAAACATTAATGGTTATCTCTAGGTCATGGCAGATAAGAAATAGTAACAGTCTTTTGATATAGCCTGCAATGCGAATAGTTTAGTCAACTGGTAAGTGTTAAAGATGATGTTCTTTCGTAAAATGTTTGGTTCCTTTGTAGCCATCATAATGTTGACGTCAACCAACAAAGATATATTATTTGAATAATATTGGGAAATAAGCTTATATGAAATGTTTAAGGAACCCAGAGATCTTATCGTTCATTCAAAACAAAAATAAAGTAGCATGGTCTAAAGGATTTGAAACATGTTTCGCAGTAATAACCATGCTCACAGTCTAGTTAATGCAATGTGTTACCATGTTGAGCGTGTCAGAATCAAATTATGCAGCATGAATTACTACTGAAAGCACGGCTGCAAAGACCCACGATCAGACGAGATCATGACCTGCCACAGTTTGATAGTTAACAAGACATGACATGCAATCCCAAAATGCGAGTCGCTCTGGCGTGCTGCTGTTAGGCGACGTGGCTGCCGCCAGATGACATTGCGACTGCATGCAAACCACACAAAGCAGCGTCGAGGTACAGAACAAAGTCGATTGAAATGAGATCAACGACTATTGTAATAAGTAATATTTAGAGTTTTGCGAAAGTGTATGGCAGAAGATCTGTTCATTAAGTTGTATGGATTTTATTTTGCAACGCTACTACTCGTGAATATGGGTAAAATTAGTTGCAGTATCCTACCCAGCAGTAAATTAAAAACATTCATGATTCCCACTTATCTTAGGTCTCTTTACTCCATTAGGAACCACACAAAATTGAGTTGTTCGTCTGCATCTTACAACTACAGTATATGCTCTATAGTTACAGGTATATATTTCTCTCATGCCTTTTTATAAATGAACGTTCTAGAGTGGAACATTGCTCAGGTATAAGTTTTCTTGAAATTGAAGATGTACAAGTTTAGAAAGTGTTGTTTGATCTCTTGAACCTCCAGACACTTTTCTTAAATTAAGTTGGCAATGATGATGTTACAAGAAAAAAAAACACTAAACTTGCATATTAATAGCGAATAAGCATTAAACTTCGTTCGCATTTTCTCGTTACGGAGGAGAGAACAACTGTTCTAAAGCAAACCATATTTCAGGCAAAAGTAAACGTAAAACAATTCCGTCGAAGCCCGATATTGTACGCAATTTGATAATTCATTATTTATGCAAGCAGAGAGGGTGTGTGTACAGTGCAGTACAAACCATGACTTGGTCGAGACCTAACCTAAACGAACCATGACTCAGTCGAGCACCGTACTCGTATTTCTGCTTTGAATTCGCAAATGCCTGCGACCACCAGTTCAGGGCGTTAGCATACCAAAGAGCGAGTGTTAGAACTCCAGAATACCAGGAAATACAAGTTTGTTCAGCGGATGAATGAGTCAAATAGAATTATTTTACAGATACTATTTTAGGAAAAAATGTACTTTTGTGACGCCAATTATAAGCGCAAATTGTTGTACAACCATTGTGTGCTTTCAAAACTTGTTAATTCGATGGCTGTCCTAAGGTCAACTGATTCATTCGAGACAAAAAAATTTTACCGTACAAGCATGTGAAAACTTTTTGAATGATGACGAGCAAGCAGGATATCAACGCTGAAAAAAATTTCACTGAACAATCTGAAAAGAGTCTGAATGTAGGGCTTTTGAGAAAACGACTCTTGGACAGCTAATGCCAGCGATAATAGCTCGCGAAACTTGAGTTTCTACGTTCACTTGAGAATAATGTGAGAAGTTCGAATGAACTTTTGTGCTAGTGATGTTTTACAACCACGTAGTTTCAGTGCACAACCACGTAGTTTCAGTGCACAACCACGTAGTTTCAGTGCACAACCACGTAGTTTCAGTGCACATCCACGTAGTTTCAATGCACACAACGTAGTTTCAGTGCACAACAATGTAGTCTCAGAGTACAACCCTGTAGTTTCAGTGCACAACAATGTAGTCTCAGTGCACAACCCTGTAGTTTCAGTGCACAACCACGTAGTTTCAGTGCACAACAATGTATGTATCTTCCTGAAAGTTAGCAAAGCAAATACATGAGTTGGTCAACGGTAGTTTCTCAATTAAGGAGATTCAAAGCGACTATGTGTTGAAAGCAAGACGAGGATCGTACCTGAGGTATGCCTCAATAATATGACTTGAAGGACTATCTGCTTAAGGGAAGCTGTTTTGGCCACAAACGGACGTTTATTTAAATATTTACTGTAAATTCCATGCATCGAAATATATACTTCCCAATGCATTTCTAAAAACTCTTTGTCTCTATTTAAATGTTTGTATTAATTCTTCTAGTTGGTGTTGCTTATTGTCTAACAGTTATTTAAACTTTGGATTGTTTAGAGTTTTTTGAGATATTCTAAAGCTCATTAATGTAATTAAATAAAAAAGTAATTTCTTATACTTTAGTGTTATTTATTAGACATGCTGTGAATCTACTGAAAAATATGGTTAGAACTGATGGCTTTTCAACGCCTATCTGCTGGAAATTTACCACCTATGAACAATAATGAACACTGCAGCTAATTTGTTGCTCATCCTGCTATTTCTTCTTGTTATCATCATGGATATTCTCCGTAGACAGAAATCAGTTTGTAATTTCATCGAATAATAAAATCCCCAAATTATTTCTTATGATAATTATTATTATAAATCAAGTCCCAGAGTTATTTCGTTTCAACTTAGAATAAACTACAACAGTTGTTACAGGTAGACGAGCATGCTTTTATTTTCAGAAATAATAATGAAAAATATATAACATCCTGACATAATGTTTGTGTTTTCGAATGCTATTTGAGTGCAAAAAAATATGTCAATATATGAAATTGGGTGTCTCATTAAAGATGCCAGTTTTATTCAAAGGGTATTTTTAGTTTTAAAAGTGAGTACCTAATTCAGATTATCGTGTGGTTTGTCTATTCAAAATATATTTTTAACCTGAGTTATTTCTTCAACTGTTCATAACAGGAGTACTAAAAGAGCTACAAAATTTACAAAGTCAGCTCTATTTTCAGCAGTCTTTTGCTACCTATACAAGCACGAAATAGTCATTTAATTACTTTGCATGACTTTCGTTTTAGTTGTTGGAGTATTGAAGTCCGCTGCCCCTTTCAAATTTTATCATTTGTCTTCCAGAACTTGTCTGCTGAATCTTTTTACAGATGTAGTTCGAAGCAGCACGTTCTGTAGTCGTCAAACCATCGAAACTTTGATTCCATCCTGATACGTCCAAGCACTGAGTGAGCGAATAGACTCCTCTTTGTGGTCGCCGAATTTTTCCTTGATTGTCGACGTCCCAGGAAGATACTCCAAATGGTGCACTGAGAGCATCGCCCCAGACGTCGATATCTGTGTTTGTGATCAGGTCGGCTGTTGTGATCTGTACAAACGCAACCCCAGCCACACACTTGTTGAGGACCGGATGTCAGAGACTGGAGCTCTGTTTCCTGGTCACAGTTTGTGCACAACTGTTCTGTGGTTCTTCTGGCCGAGTAAAAAGAGGTAGAGGAAGCCCTCAAGTGTGTAGGATAATTTCTGGTGTTAGGTTTGCTAGCAACGTAAATTAACAGGTTGGGTATTTTTGTAACACGGGATAAAACAATAAAGCAAAACAGTTTAATAATGAATGCATTAACGCCGGATCAAAAGGGTAGTTCAAGGTAAGGAAACAGAATGAACTGTTCAATATAACCAATTGTTTAAAATAGAATAAGAAGAGGAAGAGAAAATGATTCAAGTTTTCAAATAATAAACCACATGATAAAAAGTTAATGTCTTTATTTTCAGCTGAGGATCCTTTTGCAAACAATACGTTAAAATGTATCCTAACAATAACTATAGAATAGATTAACACAGTGTACGGCTGTAGGAATAAACCTAATGGTCTTAAATTTGCAAGTTTGCATCCAAGTTCAAAGTCGTCATGCTTCAACCAGGCACTGGCGTCTGAGTTTCGGTATTGAGGTTGAAAAAATTAGCAGAGGTAATGTAAGTTACAGAACTTCTAGCAGAACAATTGGTGCTCATACGCTGAGTCTCCAATGATTACTAACACTATCACCTCCAACTTCTGAATTATAGCTGATGAGAACAGCAAAAGCTGCGGAAAGAAGTGTCGTATTTTTATTCAGAACCATCAACGTTCGCGAACAGGTACCAGTACAAATAGTATTTCCATACTCATATGAACTTCTGGCTCATGACATCACCATGGTTTTTGGAGATTCATTTGGGAAATCATTTGGGAAAACATTTTTTTACAGACAATGAAACTAAAGGTTTACGGTATATTCTGACTCTCAAAATAAACTTTACTCAATACTTTGGTATCGAGGCAAGGCTCATTTCGACAAAGAAGACGGAAGTGAATTTCATATAAATGAATTACTGAAAACAGTGAGGAAAAATTTATTGATATATCTTCAATAATTGAAAATAGAACTTAGTTCATTAGCCTATGTTGAGTATCATAATAAGCAAATACTGCTCTACCATTTATTCGTAGTTTAAACTCTTGCTTCACCATTTATTCGTAGTTTAGCCTCTTTATTTTTAGACTCGAGTTATAAAGGTTTTAGGATTCATTACATGTACAGTGCGTGTTGTATTGTTTCCTGCTCACCACAAGTTTTACATGAAATCAACTTTAATCACTACGTCATTCTAGAATAGAATAGCAGAATTATTCGTGATTAGTTTCTTACAGTAGGAATTATATTATCATTTTGCTGAAAACCCCATTTCTCTCCTAATCTTAGCTTTTCCACAGAAGCGACTAAACTTTAATCTAAATTACCTCTATTGGCTATCGAATTGTTGCTCTTTTGTAAGATGTGAGTCTTACTGAAACCCTTGAAGAAGAAAGATGTACAGTTCACAATAGAAATTAAAAATCATCCCTCGTTCTTAATTGAGGAAATGAAATTCTTGAACAAATTGAATTCTCTGACATGCGAAATCTCTCAATGAACGCACTAAGTTTGATAGTTGTCAGCAGCTGTCATCTTCTTCCACGTCAGAATCACAGAAGCTACAAAGCTGGAAGGGATTTTCATCTGTTCAAAAATTTTTCGTTAACTAAGTTTTTCTATACGGGTCTTCAGAATTTTATTTTTAATCATCAAAAAGTTCTATAAACTTCGCCATAGACTTACTTCAAAAGCTTCAATAACGTGATGGCATTCTATATCATCTGGAGCTCACTTTGATTGCATGTAATATTATTGAAACACTCATGAAACTGTAATACAGAGTCATAATAAATAATATTATTCTCATGAATGAGTTTGACATAATAAACTTTTATGGATGATGAATTGTTTAGTAATACATTTAAATTTCTAGTTCCCTTCTACTTCCATCAGTTAACCAAAAAGCTAAGCTCTTCTGGGTAATTTTCATTGCGTAGAAAGCCATTCGTTTAATTTGTGGCTATCAAATGAGTACAAGTTCAGTTTCTGAATTGAATGCAGAATAAAAATTGCCGGAGCGTCATTTAGGTGGACGTGGGGGGCAAATTTCTGAGTATGTTCTACGAGGATTATCCGTAACGTAATTTACCTCATTTTAAGCTGCAGAATCTTGTTTGGGAAACTATGAATCAAATTTAACGTAGGGCACTTGGAACCATCAATTAAATTCGATTATGAAGATTTTGTCCTTTTAATGATAGAATAAAAAACACAATACTTCATACTGCCCAAATTTACAAGAATTGCCAATTTTTTACAAAAATGACTGATATACACATAGATAAGCTCTTTTTCCACCTTATTATGTATCAAAGCTATTGTTGAACATATGAAGTAAACTCTTGTTAAAAGAACAACCATTAAAAGTTGTGCAGTATGCAAAAACTTGTTTACGGGTCCGCTGAAACCGTGCCAACTACAGACTCCAAACTCTGTGTGTGATCGATCTAAACCCATCAGTTGTGCTTAGTGTCAGGTGAACATATCGTTAGTTTGTCCATTGCCTTTGTTGTTGCCTAGGCTAACATTGCCTTCACAAGAACGACAACGCTTCAACTCGCGCTGTGCTCGGGCTGCTCTACAAATGTAATAAATAAGCTGTAGAAATGCAGAGCGACTGACAGCAAAGATGGCCAAAGCGTCTTAGAATTTCTAACTCAAGTGGATATTGATGTGTAGTAGCTGCAATACATTGGTTTAAAACACTTAAAGACCATCAAGTATTTTTGAAAGTATTTGCAAACTTTTAAGCGAATTAATCATTCATATTTAATGAAATTTTTTTAGTGTAATATAAATGCTTATTGATTCCAGTTAATTTATGCTTGTTATCTGTTCATCTTCCTCTCTCATCCTCTTCCATTTGCTAGCAGTGTGACAGAAGATCACAGCAGCAATCCAGCCAGAGAGCGTCCACAAACTCGCTGCAGCAACAACCAAACCATGCACTCCTGGTAATGAGTAAGCTGTGTTCTGGCATGCCATTCCTTCTTCGCACACGATCATTTTCTGCATGAATGATATATTGAATGAAACTCCTCGATTATGAGGCAAATTATTTTTACACGAATACAATGTATTGAATTTGTAAATATATTTATTTATTTCCGCGTTATTTTGAAGTGTTGTTTTGCTTTGCATACCACGATAAAAATAAGAACTATAAGACTGATTTATCTTAATATTTTATATTTTAATACACTAATTCGCTAGAGAAAGTAAAGATCTATCTAAGCCCGTTAAATGTTTAGGATGCTATAAACTAAACGCTAGTTGAAAATTACACAATCTGCCACTTTACTAATCGTCTCTCCGTTGTTACTGAATAAATCAAAAGGTTTCCTTCTCAATTTTAAAGAAAAGACTACAATTGGAAATGCATTTTGAATTTGCTGCATAATTTTACCGTACCAGAATACAACTCGACTCTATTCAGTGACTTTTATAATTGTTAGGAGAAAAGCATGGGAGCATAGTTTGAATTTCTTAACACAGAATATTTCTTGTGGGTAACTTTTAAGAAAACCTGGTTTACCAGCGTTCTATTAAGTTATTTATAATCATCTATTATTTCCAATGCTCGGTTCTTTTGAGGTTGTCGACTTTGACAAAAAAATTATGTATGCAAAAATGTCAAGAAACCTCCATCATTCTCTTCAAGGCTTTTTAATGCTCTCTTAAAGTCTTTGCATCCTCTCTATTCCAGTTACGTTTTTAAAAATCAGTCCTGTTTTCATAGTTATTTGTCTCCGCAGTATATGCCATGTGCTGGAACTTGTCTAGCATCTGTGTCTCAAGGCATTCAACACGAAACATTTTATTCAACAGACAGAGCAAACATTGCTCGATGAATCCGTGGTCTGGGAACTTGTAGCCCTAATTTAAAGTAAATACCAAGTTTATAACTTGTGTTTGGTGGTAGCACTAAATGAATTTAATATATTCTCTAGTGCCATTCACCGGAAGCTATTTCCGTTTCTCAGAAACAATGGAGTCCATGTTGACTGAATGTTGTTTACACAATTTCCCTCGGTGTCATCATGTGTCGTTAATGTACTGCCAAATTTATGAATATACAATAGCATGCCAATTAGCTCGGCAATTCCTCTACTGAAATAATCAATTTTTAACTAAACCTTGTAAAGCGTAGAGCATAGAGCGTAGAACATACATCATACGCAAAAAAACAGTCAACAATTAGTTTTGAGAATTTCTTACATCATCCTGTCGGATGATGTAATCTGTGGAGTCTTTCATCGAACGCAATCAATTAAATTTGATTTAACTTTTCTAATGACATCACTACCTTGCATTCAGAATGTTTCGATGCAGCTGTATCTTACACAACAAATGTTGCCGTTGATCAACTGTTCATGACTGTTAATTAAGACTCTTGGTCATGACTTGTTGACTTTGACTCAGATTTACACAGTTATATCGAGATTTTCGAATCTGAATAATGTCAGGAAAAATAGACTAAGAGGTAATACGAGACTAGCATTCAAATAAATTACTTAGATCTATGAAATTCGAGCAATTTTAGTAGAATAATACAGGTTTAGGTAAAAATTCACCAGAAATCCTATAGATCTAATTCTATATGTAATTGACTGTAAAATGATATTAGGCGTACTGGGGTAATTTCATTTCGTAGAATCTGGAAATAATATCGTAAAAATAACATTCAATGCTGTGATTACATATAAAATTTTTGTGTATCATGTATGCATTAATCTATGTTATATGCGTTCAAATTTTTCTAATACAATGTGTGCTGGTTTGACCAAAGAAATAGTAAACGTACCTAACGTGAGCCCCAAAATTAATTCTTTTATGTACTAATCACTTTTTCCTTCTAAATCACTTTAATGATATTCTATTTCAATTTGAAAAGTGTGTGTAAAATTTCTAATAGAGTAATGGAGTCCCTCTAAAACATCTTCAGCGACATTCATTTTATTAGCATTAGTATTATTAGCATTGGTATTAGTATTAGTATTAGGATTAGTTTATTTGAAAGGACATTGTTTAGACCCTAATGAAAAAGAAAAATATTCTTACGACGGATCGACGGGAACAAAATGGCACGAAAACAAAAGAAAAAATGGAAACATTGGAGCAGATGGAAATTGATGTTTTCCTTACTTTCACTAATCAACCACGATACAATTTGTGAAATCATTTCACGAAGTAAGATTAAGCAAGAGCAACAACATGTATTTAGGTTTGTGTTAGAGACGTATCGTAAAATGTGAGTTTTTTCATTATATTGTACGGAAAGAAAGCTGTGTTCAAAATGTGATGAACTCTAAGATACAAAGTCAAAATGGTTTATGCGAATAGGTTACTCCAGAAGTAAACTAAGCTTTAGAGGTCTATTTATGTTCAGGAAATAACTGTGAAGGTTGAACATTGAACTGTATATTGGGCTGTGATGAATCGTGGCCTGAGTTCATGTAGTTGTCAGTTGAGATATTTTGAATATATATTAATTCATCTATTTTATCGAGCAATTGAGCCATTACGTTGAGATAGCACCCGTTTGCCCGGTTTGAAAACGGGTTCTTTATTTAAAGTTATTACAGTTTTATTGCTAAAGTTTTCTCTTTTAGTTTGCTATCGTCATTATTGCCCATCAATTCTTGATAGCTTAGAGATCATGAGAGTTTTCAGTGCAATTTGGAAGCTTTATCTTCTCACTTAGAAAAATACGAGGTATTTGGCTGTCATTGTGGCTTATGTTGAGAGAGACAATACGACAGGTGTTTCTTTGGTTACGGAAATGTTCATATAAATGTTCCTTTAAATGCAGAATATTTTAAGGCTTTCATGCCTATCATTTGGTGTCATTTCTTTTCCAACAACTGTTTGTTTTTGCTGATCTTAAAGATATTTTCTAAGTTTCCAGAAAGCAAATTCTCACTCGGACACATAGGCGCTTCCAGAATGTGCGTTTCATGTTAAACCACGGGACAAATGTTGATAATTTGTTGAAGAATGTGGATTTATTCTGGAGAATCTCCTGGCCAAAAGTTCACTGAGACCCTACGAACAAGATTGGGAAGAGGAAAGGTCATGCTCTTTACAAACTAATTGCTGCTATTAGTGGAAGCTGATCACATGTTTCCTGGATCCGTCGATTGTTTGTGGAATGGGAAAATACTTTGGGCAGGCATCAGGCCTTCTGAACGTAAAAGAGACACGTGCCAAGCAAAATTACGGAGGAAACAGGAAGGGAAAGACCTTAATTCTTAAAAAAATCACATGAATTTTCTGTTAAATAAAAAAAAATTACAGTGAAATTTTCTCAAAAAGAAAGAACCCCAAATCTTGACAAAAAATAAAATACATTTGAAATTTTAAGCATTTTCACCATTTTTGAATTCTTGTTTCAATGTAGGTACAACCAAATTTCAATGGCCAAGTTTCGAAAATTAATGAAAGATTTTACTTTATATGGGAGGCATTCAAGTAATAACACCTCCGATGTTGTTTCTCAGGACTGGAAAAAGATAGAAACATGGGGTTAGTTTTAAAAAACGCGTACACTTGTTGTGAATGCCTGACAGAGATGGCAGCTCTGTACGACATACAAAACTCTAGCGGCAGTGATGGGAGTGAGAACTGTTTTAGATACTTAAAATGAGGACGTTTCCATAACAAGAACAGTGCGTCATCATTCGTTTTCTTCAATTGAGTGGCGTGACACCGATTGAAATCCATCATCAATTGAATGAGACATGTGATGATGGTTTCATAGATGTGTCTAATCTGCGTTCGTGGGTGCGACAGTTGAAAAAAAGCTGAACGTCGTGTGGCAACCACCCCGCACCAGCGTGTCTGATGTCATTATCCAGGGAGTGGAGAACGTTGTTTTGGAGGATCGCCGCATGGGTGTGGAACACATCGCCTCCAAAGTGAGCATTTTGGTGGGATCTGTACGTTAAATTCTGTAAATACCTGAAAATGCGAAAAGTGTTCTTCAGGTTGGTACCACGAATGCTGACGGACGAACACAAGGCTGTACGCATGGTGTGTTTTTAGGCAATGTTGATGCGCGATGGCGGCATGAATGGGGATTTCTTTTCATCTATTGTGACAATGAACGAGATATCGATGCCATTTTTAATCCTGTAACGAAGCGCCAGTCAACTCAATGGAAGAACAGATGCAAACGCTATACGCCATTTAAGTATCAAAAACAATCCTCACTCTCGCCGATGCTGGTAGAGTTGTGTGTGTCGTACAGTGATGCTATCTCTGTGAAGCGTTCAAAACGAGTTCACGCAGTTTTTGAACAAACTTTGTTTTTATCTGTTCCTAGTTCCTGAGAAAAATATCAAAAATGTTATAACTTGAATGCACCTCGTAATAACTTAATTAAATAGCCTTGTAGACCGTAATAATTGACCACAGTTTCCACAATGTTGCAAGTATTTATTCAATCGATGCTTATGTAATCTACCTTTAATGCTGGCAAATATCTGAGCTGGTGTTGGCAATAGAGTTTCAGTAGTAGGTGTATAAACTACTCGTACTTATTAACGTCAAAACACTCGCAATTCAAAAAAATAGAACGGAAATCCTGCTCATCAAAAAGAATTTCTTAACTTGTGGTCGAAATGCTAGAGCCACTCTGCCGATTCAGTGACAATTGTGCCCAAACCTAGAGTAGATAATACAACGGTGGAGTGTAGGGCAACGGTGGAGTGTAGCGCAACGGTGGAGTGTAGGGCAACGGTGGAGTGTAGGACAACGGTGAAGTGTAGCGCAACGGTGGAGTGTAGGGCAACGGTGGAGTGTAGCGGAACGGTGAAGTGTAGCGCAACTGTGGAGTGTAGGACAACGGTGAAGTGTAGCGCAACGGTGGAGTGTAGCGCAACGGTGGAGTGTAGCGCAACGGTGGAGTGTAGGGCAACGGTGGAGTGTAGCGCAACGGTGGAGTGTAGGACAACGGTGGAGTGTAGGACAACGGTGAAGTGTAGCGCAACGGTGGAGTGTAGTAAGATTATGAAGAGTTTTTGCACAGTATTAGCTGTACTATATTGTACTCAGGGCCATTATTTAATGATTACAATTTCAAATGGGTAATTATCGCCTCTACGGTGAGCGAAATTGCTTGAATTAGATTAAAAAGTATTACCTTTCGTAAATGCTGAAATTACATACCCGCTGTCATGATTACTGAAAAATGCACAACACTTAGAGATTATAAATTATGACTTGCGTCATTGATTTAAGCATCGATAATTCATGGAAGACAACTTAAACGCTAGAATACCGTGGTAGGTGAGTGCTTTTCGTGCGAGTATTTCAAGAATAACGATGTAACAGGAACACAACATATCGCAATGTGCACACTTATCGATGTATTGGTACCATTAAGCATATAGCGTCCTGCCATACATATATTTTGTGCACAGTTTCATTATACCTGAACAGTCTTGTAGAATAGTTCATCTGCCTACAGAAAGTTTATCGTAAAATATTATAACAGAAACATTATCTATTTATCAATGATAACCCACATTCTGGAGTAAAAAATTTCTCCATTTTTGGCAGAACTCTAACAACACCAGCGTCTCCCTGTCTGTGTAACTGTGTTTGTAAATGCTGGACTGGTTTCTGTGTCTTAATATTCTAGGAAGGTATTACCTTCTCCGTCTATACTTGGCCTTGCAGAGGTGACTCGACTTTCTGCAGAGGTCTGAGAACGCAGCGTCAGCATTGTAGTCATCTTAGGCCATGGCCGTGACCCGATCCTGTGTGTGGTATCTGCCTCGAGAAGATATTGTTAACATACGATGCACTTGCGTTATTGCATCATGGAATCAGGAAAAGTTGCTCGTCATTTGATGACATTTTAATATCCGCATCTTTGCGGCTGGTGTCATGAAAGGACTAAAGAAAACAGAGGGGAGTGAGGCTACTACACAAACAAATCTAAATCAGGAACGAATATTTTCTTATTCGACGTCGTCCACATGAAGGCTCTGGTTAGTGTAGGCCCGACAACAGATCTGCTCACCTGTGGGTCATGCGAATACTAAGCACTCGGATACTATAAAATAAAACTCTGGACTTGCTTAGCGCTCGAATACAAGTCCAGCTGTGGAGTCTCAGTATTGACATAAGCAAGTGCTTTGTTTTGGGACGTTGAGACTGCGATAGGGGCGAGTTTCTACCCACATTTGGCTTTCTCAATTCCTCAGGATTTTTAAAAATTTCCCCCCTGCCTGTTTTAAAGGAGCAAACTATTAGCAATTTTTACAACTCATAGCATAGAAAATGTGATTTTGCTGTTTTTTTGTCCTCATATTGGGTGCTACGGATTTTATAGTATTTTAAATTATTCTTTTGTTGTTTTTAGGTGGGAGGTTTGGATCTTTCTTTCAGCCAAATTTAGGCATTAGTAACAGAAGAAAATTTTTTGAGCTCTACAGATTAAATGTATTAATTAGTTAATAAATAAGAACTCTATGAACAAGTTGATATTTAGCGTCATAACACTTCTCCAGATCAATGCAAAACTTTAGCTGATAGCTGTTAAGAAATATGTCGACGGCGCCGTGTAACGAAATTAACATCACGGATCATCATTTATAATTAGAAGTTGAGCTGGATAATGTGTAATCTTCTTTAGCATGATAATTAACAATCTTCTTTAGCATGATAATACGCATTCTCCTTTAGCATGATAATACACAATCTTCTTTAGCATGATAATACGCATTCTCCTTTAGCATGATAATACACAATCTTCTTTAGCATGATAATACGCATTCTCCTTTTGCATGATAATACACAATCTTCTTTAGCATGATAATACACAATCTTCTTTAGCATGATAATACGCATTCTCCTTTACCATGATAATACACAATCTCCTTTTGCATGATAATACACAATCTTCTTTAGCATGATAATACGCATTCTCCTTTACCATGATAATACACAATATTCTTTAGCATGATAATACACAATCTTCTTTAACATGATAATACGCATTCTTCTTTAACATGATAATTCACAATCTTCTTTAGCATGATAATACGCATTCTTCTTTAACATGATGCTGCTTGACTGGTCTCAACGTGTCGTGGTGTGCTGCTGCCGAGGCTGTCACTCTGTATGCGTGATCCATTGCTTCGTACTCCGTGCTAATCTTGAATTTTAATTGGACCGCACAACAGGTAGTGATCAATCAAAGCAGCACCCGTCAGCAGCGTAAATTTGGATGGGAACTTTATAAAATTTTTTTCAAATGAGATAAATTTTTACAGCATCTCAAAGAGAGCCAGCATTGTGTGGGTACATTTCATTTCCTTATAGAAAAGCAAGATATTGCGAAAGTTTTGCCGGATTTGTGACGGCTGATATTTATGCACTGTGTGAGAAATGAATTTCACCACGCAGCCGATCTCTATCGAACTTAATTTCTTTTTTATTGCAAAAGGTTTTAAAATCGTACAATTTGATAGTGAAATTTCGAAGAAGATCACCTTTATCTATCGAACGAAATGTAGCGTCAAAATCAGACATGAATGATGCAAGAAGCTCCCATGCATGAAACCATTATGAGAGGATACAAAACACTACCTTGCAATGTAAAATACAAAATCACAAAGTAAAATACGACATCACAACCCAAAGCACTACGTTGCAAAGTAAAACGCAACGTTGCAATACAACTCACAATTAACAAAAAACTATGCAACGTACTTCTCTAAGATAAGAATTTGCAACCATGTTGCCGTGACCTACTACGGCCTCATTCTCATTTAATTCGTCTTTTGTCTCTTTACGAGGTCAAGTTAAAAAGTTTTATAAAAAGTTACGGTTTTTCATTCTGTACGAGATTAGATAAAGTAAACCATACTTTGAAAAGTTTCCGGAGTTAGGTGACTAGAGTGGACAACCTTTCTCAATTTCTACTTTCCCATGACCGGGTCAAGGTGCTCTCAAAAATATAAATTTCTAGCTCCATGAAAAAGCGCTTGAAAAACCAACGTCACCACTTGTTCCAGAACTGTAAGATGGAATGTGAATGAAATCTGAGGATTGGAAAATGTTTTTTGGTTATTCTAGTCTAACAGAGACATTTTTTCGTTTTTTAAGCTTTTTTGAAAAGGTGAACTCAAGATGAAAGCCAACAGATAGAGCCAGCCACGGAAAGACGACGGCAGCACGTGTTTGAAGTTACGGGCTGGAAGTCTGTCAAATATGAATTTATAACTTTGAAAGTTAAAATGCAGTTCGGTTCACCATATTTTATTTTAATTTAAAATAAAACACAAGCATGCTCCCATTTAAAACTAAAAATACTGCTTAAAGAAAATGGTTGAATAAATTCTTCTGAAATTTTGTACAGAAATGGAACAAATGTTAAGAAACAAAATGCAACTTTTCAATTTTTTGTAAGTTTAATAGTTTCTGAATTACAGTCCTTGAAAATTGGGTATGTCTCCTTTCAAATTTTTTTGCAATAAATGATTTTTTTGCAATGTTGTATGATTATTTAACGTCCTTCGACATGTGTCTCAGAAAATTACAGGTGGGAAATTTTTTTTACTATAAAAAATTTGGTAGCTAAAGGGTTAAATAAGTAAACAATAACGTATGCATGCGTACAATGGAAATATTACAGAGTTCAACATAAGAGGGTGACTGCGAGTGAGATTCTGGTCATGAAAAGTGAATTAAACTAGGCAAGGATGAGGGAATTCAAACCAAATTCATTTGGTTTTGAACAGTCATTATCGTTAAATGTTATTCATATAACAATCAAATAAACATTTCTCATAGTTTTAGGTTTTTCCTTAAGACTATTTTGGAGGCCTGCAGGGTTTGATATTTCGTCCTTTTCTAATTATTTACTAATGACTTATTGATTGAGTGATGCAAGCTTTCAAACAATTTTTCATGGAAATGACACCTCATGGTCACGCATCAAAATTAAGCTCAAAAAATTATATCGCTAGAATGAGAAGGTGAAGTGTGAACTGCTCATCGAAAAATTATTTATATTCAAAGACAAATTGTATACTTGTATATCTTGGAATCTCTGGGCCGCTATTACAAATGAAAAATCGATATGAAAAAGCATGAACTGAAATATTTCCCTTAACGAGTAAGATGAGCTGATACTGTTGTGTTCTCTTATTCATGACACTCATGTTTTCATAGTAACACTCATAATCGTCATTATTTTGCTTAAACATGCTTCAACTATTGAATACAAGCGCAAAACAGCCCAAGAGCTGCTCAGCTTCTTTAACTATTCTGGATCTGCATTAAAATATAAAAATTATTTGAATAAATTAATACGTTTGTATTATAATTTTAGGGATGAAATATCATTAGCTGCTTATACTTTGTACGAACTAGCAGTGAGAATTGAAATGTAGTTTGGCTATAAAAAAGGCAACTACTTGACGATGAATGGATCGGGTTCGTTTCGAGCACTTTTAAGCACATAGCAGTCATTATTAGTGAGACTAACAGAGCTACGATTCAGCTTAAAAGTCTTCACACCTCAGCTTAAAAGTCTTCACACCTTAGCTTAAAAGTCTTCACACCACAGCTTAAAAGTCTTCACTCCTCAGCTTAAAAGTCTTCACACCTTCGCTTAAAAGGGAGTTGCTTTTGCAGAGTTTAAATACAAAAACTTTCGCCAATAGGCTCAGCAATTTGGTTTCATTGCGGAGGTCAAAATTAAATTTTTTTAAAGAAATGAAACCTAATGTAAAAAAGTCTACTGATGCACATTCAGGCTTCCAATGGAGTGAATCTCACATCTATTTCCTAATTAGTATGTAATATCAGTTGTGCTTGCTGTGTAGTGTGTACCATCAGTTGTGCTTGCTGTGTTATGCGTACCATCAGTTGTGCTTGCTGTGTAGTGTGTACCATCAGTTGTGCTTGCTGTGTAGTGTGTACCATAAGTTGTGCGTGCTGTGTAGTGTGTACCATCAGTTGTGCTCGCTGTGTGTAGTGTGTACCATCAGTTGTGCTCGCTGTGTGCAGTGGATCAGTTCTACCATACTTTGTTCCAGGTTGAACACAGCGTTCACATCTCGTTCCGTCGGGAGCGATAGTGAGTCCCTGGCCAATTGACGGTGCAATTTCTGTCAAAATTAATGTTCTCCTCTATATTTACTCGCTCTTTCTCGCATTTTCAATGCATAATTTTGCTTTTATTAATTAATAATAATAACTTGATTCCATTTGATCCATTCTATTTACAAGAAGGACGATAATTATATAATTATGTTACAAAATTGTTTATTTATCCTATATTTTAACTTGAAAGCAGTCGTCGCTTCTTGAAAGTTTGTGCTATAAACCTAAGCTCGATGTTTGAGGTCGAACTAGTAGCATAATGTACACAGTTCGTATATCTTAAAAAATTTGCAGCCAGAGCATTTTTAAGTATTAATTTCCCTAATACGTATTTTATTTTTCAGGATTTTGGAAGGATGTTCAAATGAAATATTTTTTTTATCTAACATACACAAGACAACATGGAACAAAACAAGAATTTAGAAGTAAACGATAGCCGACTCAGACCAGGAGCTGACGAAAAGTGAGGCATTTTCCCAAAAGCTGAGTGGGTGTTGTGTTGCAACTGCTAGCGTGATGCAGCGACAACCCAAAAGCTGAGTGAGTGTTGTGTTGCAGCTGCTGCTGTGATGCAGCGACAGCCCAAAAGCTGAGTGGGTGTTGTGTTGCAGCTGCTGCTGTGATGCAGCGACAGCCCAAAAACTGAGTGGGTGTTGTGTTGCAGGGGCTGGGCCTGATGCAACGACAGCCCAAAAGCTGAGTGGGTGTTGTGTTGCAGCTGCGGCCGTGATGCAACGACAGCCCAAAAGCTGAGTGGGTGTTGTGTTGCAGGGGCTGGCCTGATGCAGCGACAGCCCAAAAGCTGAGTGGGTGTTGTGTTGCAGCTGCTGGCCTGATGCAACGACAGCTCTACAATGCATGCTAAGAGGAGCTGCCGCCAGCCTGGTTGCTAACTCGTCACATTTACGGCCGTCTTTGCTCGCAGCAATGAACCATAGCTTTGCTCTAATACCTTGTTAAGAGAAGATTATTCTGCTTTAGCGTGCAAGTGGTCTGAAGGGCACTGTTTGCACTTCGTAACAACCTTATAAATTCAAAGAGGCTTCGAAGCTTAGCGGCTGCCTACATTGAGTGTCCTAGCATTGTCAGCAGTCAGTTTTGGTAGCGTACACTAGACTTTCGTGAGCCCTTAAAAGTAATATACAACGTTTAAGTGCTTTATATTAGTACGTAACGCTTCTAATTCAATGGAGTGGGAGACCCTTTGAAACATTCTAATTCGTTCTGAACTGAGGAATCAATGTGTATCCATTTATTAGAGGTTGACAAGAAATCTGAGAACAGCTGCAGCTTCTTAGCTAAAGGGAATTGTTGGTAGAAGTACGATTTTGGAGGGCGAAAAGTAAATTACTGAAAATCAATAAAGAATTTGGAATCTCTCGAACTGAGGGCTCCACCGTATTTCACTCGATATTCGTGTCATCATCGGAGACTTATAAAAGAAAGTTAGGTCGCACAATTTCGCCTTATGTTGCTCTAGAGCCATAAATTTTGAGCCATAATGGGAAATTTGGCCCAGGATGCTATCCAATAGACATTCAATGAAGCAAAGCGCCGTAAATTGGAGCTTCGAAAGATTGGCCTCGAGAAAATGAAGTCGTTGGCTTTGGAAACAACACGCAGGGTGGCCTCCAGCATCCATCGGTCATGTTTCAAGTTCAACCCTGCATGTGTCTAACGTAGACCACATTTGAAGAATATCGAGCAATAATCTTACCAGCCTCTGACAGCGGGACAATTGTGTATCGAATGTGATGCTCTTCCAGCTGGTGAACAGCGAAGGTAATCCTGGTCATAGTAGTCTGGTTCTTCTATGTTCACTCATGAGCGTAATGTTATGTAGGTGAACGAGCGGCACCAATGGAGGAGTCCCTGTGTTTGAGGTCTTGAGGAGGGAATTTCTGAGACCCTGTAATAACAGTTGCGTACTACGAGTATTGTCTTTCGTTGAAAGTAGTGTAGAAACTTATGGAAAATATGCTTTTTCAAGTTTTGCGTCTTTCTACTGAGATTAAAGCAGAGTTGGTTTTTAAGAAATTGAAATGCGATGGATATTTTGTGCCACCTGGCAGACTTGTATGAACTCTCATGCACGTAATGCTTCTCAGTGCGATGAAAAAATGTTAGTTCTTGAATATTAAAAATAATTTAACACACTTCATTTCAATAAGGTGGTTAGCATTATTCCAAAAGATTCTGAACTTAATCACAAGATAAATGAGAAACAAAAGGTTCGAGGTGTTAAAAATTAATTTAAAGTGAAAAATAGCGGAAGTACATTGTAGCATTCCGTCAGTGAATTACTTACATGGAGAGCGATTGATGCTGTCAGAGTTAGAAACTCGTATGAGTGTTTGAGTCTCGTAAGCTGAACAAAAGCTCTGCACAAATACTAAGGCCGTAAAATGTTTATTGGTCAAACACTTTAACGTAATCTATTGTTGGACCGTACAGGAAGATGTCTGATAAGTCTCTTTTCTGTAAAGAATATGCTCCATTTTGTCCTTAATTTACATTTGAGAATCTTAAATACTCCCTAGTCGTCACTGCCATCAATAATAAGGAAATATAATGCAGAGTCCTGTGGACACATCATTTCACCTTGTATTGAAAGAATAGGACCGATAATGCAACATGAATGTTTTGGACACCACAAGTCACATAAGTAAGTGGTAAAGTGGTAAAGTGCTGTGTACTGTAAATTACAGTTCCCTGCTGTTTGATGTCGTTTAATGTTCCTCTGCCAAAGTACTTAATTACTAATTTTAAGCGGAGGCAATCAAACTGGGAAAGAAGGAGGGAAACACAAGTTGAACGCTTATCTTCGAGCTAAAGAGGCTTGCGGCGACTAAGGAAGCCGTCGTGAAGTGATCGAGCAACTTATGTCGTTAGCGATCCCTCGGCACTGACTCCGTCTCTCCGTCCGTCATGACGGGGCTGTAGAGACGGTCCGTCATGACGGGGCTGTAGAGACGGTCCGTCATGACGGGGCTGTAGAGACGGTCCTTCATGACGGGGCTGTAGAGACGGTCAGTGAAGGCAAAGGGCTGTCATTTCTTTTTTTGTTACTGCTTGTTTTTTTCTCATTTCGAGGTCCTGTTTGATTTGACTGACATGCCCACGGAGGTATCCGCTTCTTCAATAGTAAAACATTACACGTAGGGTGAAATTTAGATTCGATTCGTAGTTTTTAGTTATACCAATCTTCTTCCTAGTATATTCTTCTCTATTGATATCACCTTTCAATTAACAATTTTTGTCCATTGCTCACCTTTTTCAAAAAATTAGCATTTTGAAGAAAATTAATTCCTATGGTTCTGCGTTTACATGCAAATTATGTATCTTATTTATGCCAATGGAATGACAGATTATACCACGACAAGTTTTCCAGGAGATCAAATCATGCTTGTGAAACTAAATCAAATTTTCTAAAAATATTGCACGAACTTCAGAAAGCAATTAAAAGTTGGTGAAAGAAAGCAAGTCTCGACTGTGACTCGCCTGTGTCCCAGAAATACTACATTAGAACTGCTGCACAGGAAACACAACACAACAGCAATTGGAGATTGAATGTCTCCCCTGAAGTATGTACACAGCAAACCTCCACCCTCCCAGCAATGCCACACTGGAAATAAAATCAAAGAAGAACAAGCCTGTATTTCCGTTCTCCAGCTTTCTCTGTCGTTGAATTCGTTCGGGTATCTTTACAAGTGAATGATGTAGACTGAGTTCAAGTTTCCTAAGCGCTAGTCAGAGTACTCGGATTAATGAAACAAGCTAGGAAGTTTGATGAAGAAATCGATCTGAGTTGAAGATCAACAAGATTTCTTTGCGCTGATTCATTCATGAGAAATCTTACGAATTGTTCCTATTTCAAGCATTTTCTTCAGTTTTAGATAATTTTGAAACACCTAATAATTACTCAACAGTTATATTTGCTTTATATTGTTGAAGTATTTGCCCAGGAATCGTGCAATTAATTTTGAACGATTAATGAGGAGATTTAGTACAAAGGTTAAAATCTACTGAAGTTTCGCATAACTGACTAAAGACTGTTCAGAATTAAAAGTGAATTTTAATCTAGATATAAAGTGTTCAAAGTACCTTACCAGTTCACTCTCTACACTCTACACTCCATGTTGTCAGTTCACTCTCTACACTCTACACTCTACGTTGGCAGTTCGCTCTCAACATTCTACACTCTCCACTCCATGTTGTCGGTTCACGATGAAGACAAATTTAGTTCCGTTCAGATGTGTTGTTAGGCTTGCCAGCTATTGAAGGTAAGTGCACTTCACACACCCAACATGAGCCTAATGTGCCCTGGCAAGATTATTTCATGTATACCAACCGAAGCTGTTTTACTCTAGTCCTCTCACTGAACTCATTGTTTCTTCACTCATTTCTGTTAATGTTGTTCGTTTAACGTATGATATTTGACAGGATGTGAGTATGTAGGTACGAGTTCTTCGAAGAAAAGTAATATTGCTGTAGTGTGCATTATACATATCAGGTTTACATTTGGGTCGTTTTCTGCCCCTGAGATCCATACAAATAACCATAAGAAACGAGTAAATTTGAAGAGAAAATCAACCAAACATATTGTCTTATTTTTCTTAGTCTAAATTTTTTCTCAATCTTGACTGGTGTCTTACGCACACAGTTTGAATTTTTTAATACTAAATAACAATCTGAGACGCTGAATATTCGTTAAATATTAGTTTACGCTCTTTCTTGTATTCAGCTCAAATTTGAATTTGTGTTTGAACATATGTTTTTGAAATAGACCATGGGCTGATTTTTTGCTTCTGCTGTTCGAGAATATAACTCCATCTGTAAACGTTTACATCAAACTATATTGATCAATATAAATTCATTCAGCGTTTCGATCAATCTGGGGATATGATCACATTAGTGATGTAAACTTGTTAAAGGACATATTTAAATAGATGCCAAAGTAACAATATAATAATGATTTATAATATGTACATTTATATGAGAACGTAGTTAATGAACGTAGATAATATGTACAGAGTCTAATGATCATTTTCAAACAGTCTTCTAAAACTGATTGAT
Source organism: Trinorchestia longiramus (assembly GCA_006783055.1). Taxonomy (NCBI): domain Eukaryota; kingdom Metazoa; phylum Arthropoda; class Malacostraca; order Amphipoda; family Talitridae; genus Trinorchestia; species Trinorchestia longiramus. The sequence continues at coordinate 356,599 of VCRD01000221.1, forward strand.
TGAAATTTTATAGAAACTGATTGTATGTAGAATATCGTTATTATTTGAGAATACACATAAAATCACAAAAGAAGATGACAATCAAGATGGTGACAGAAATGCTAGTATGAAGGAAATATTGGCAGAGACAACTAGTGTCGAACAGAAATGACAGGGCGAGTGTTGAGAAGTTAAAAGACTTTGGGGCGAGGTTTTGTCAAGTCCTGTGGTGCTGTGGTGGAGTGTAGGGCTGTATGTGTAGTTGTGGCGAAGTGTTGGGCTGTGTATGGAGCTGTTCTACCGTCATGAACATACAAAGTTTTGGCAGACTGCAACCGCTTTGTCACCCATGTTCGTGTCTGTTTGCCTCGGAGTGGCGGCGTGTTTCCCTGCGGTGAACGACATAATACAGTTCACGCCCTAGGGAGTAAGGCATTCCTGATCTTCTTCCTCTTCCTCCCTGTGCTCTGCTGGCAGATATGTTTAAGTCCTAGTTAATGAACAATGAAATTTGTGACTCAGAATGCTATCATAATCTGGGTTTTGAGGCTGGGCCCATTACCATGGTATCATTAAGGAGAAAAGTATGAAAACTTAAAGAAATTCAACATCGTCTTTCAGTTTTAGGTTAACACTTCGAGCACAAAAACTGCAAGTTGTTCCTTTGCGTTTGAGATACAATCACTAGAAGGTTAACTAAGCTTTTAATACATAGAATATGGACAACATGCCACATGAAATCAACATTTCATTTGTGACCAAAATAAATATCTTTTCCTACCATAATGTTTTTAGGCTCGCCTTTACCATCTTCTTCCTGGGAAGTCGTGCAAAACTCTTTTTCTATGCTCACTCATTTTTCGAGTTTGACGATGTGAAAATCGGTGAGAGACATTACAACTGAAAATGTTGCCTCACCTGTAGAGATACTGATCGAATGGACAAATAACATCTCAGTGAAGGCTTCTTGTATTAGACTTTTGCATTCAACTGTTATTAACTAATTAATAGCTCCAGGACTTTTTATGCTTGGGCAAATACCATTGGTAACATAAAAATGATATCATTCGTTTTCTTTTGCAGCATTCATGACAAATTAATATTCATCAAGGAAAGGAAAATTCATTTACGGAAGTAGAATTTTTAAAAAAACGAAAACCACAGAATTTTTCGTCTTAAACATAAACTGATCTCCAAGCTACATATAGATGGAGTCATTTTTCGTCTTTTCAGACGGTCTCACTCAAAGCTAAGACGTAGAATATTCAGGCGGGAGATGGGAGCCACAGAGAAAACGATAAAGAAAAATGAACTCTGGCCAATTTACTTAATTCTTAGCAAACAAGCCTAAAGAGACAGGCCAGAGAGCGTGGCCAGACTGCGGCCATCCAGAGATGGTGGTAGAGGCACGTCACGGCCGTAGTGGCAGTGCCTTAAAGATGTGCACGATGTTGTCCAGGCGCAGCTGCCTTCTCAACTGAAATGCCTTGTTGAAACCTCTAGCGCTGCTGAGCTTCAAGCGAATCCTAACTTCACGACCATCGACATGAGGATCGTTCATTGCTGGCCATTGCTGGCGAAGAGGAAAAATTAGAGCAGAGTGTATGTGTAAGAAATAGAGAAATAAATAAATGTGTTTATGAGTTATTGGTTCAATCGTTACACATTGAGTAGTATGAATATAGTTCAATTACCGGTAACTGAGGGCATCTTAGATAGTTAGGGCTATTACTCAGTCTTGCAAGCGAAAAAATATTGTGCGTGCCAAATATGTGTTAGTAACGTTCTAAAAAGAGTTTAAAAAATACGCTACAGATTGGAGATCAGAATACAGAAATACTGGATACAAATATAATTTTCAAAGATTTAGAAAAATATAAAATAAACTGAAAAACGTAACGCTAAACTTTCAAATAGGAGGAATAAGGCTTCGAAATTCGTGCAAAAAAAGGGTTGCTTAACATGTGAATAACATAGATCTACTTTAATTGCATAAAATAGCTGCAGTATGTATTGTTTATTCTGTGATTTAAAATATTTTAAGATTATTCCAGTACAATCAAGAGCCGTTACGATATGATGCAAACCATCCTCCTACTAAAAGGAAGCAACGAGAAGGCATACTTCCAAGTATCACGTGTCATGAGTAAAGGAACAGTTTTTAGCTCGTAGACAAGATTGTGGAGTATGAGACATGCCAAGGATACAGGAAGATTTCAAAGCAGTTAAATATCTCTGTAAATTTGTTTTATTAACAAACCAAGGATGCATGGTTTGAGGAAAGTAACTCCTCGTCCGAGATTATAATTATTAAAAAAAGTGATGACTTCGAAGAAGTTTTGTGGTCGGATGTGACATACATTGAACTATTTAGCATTAATTCTAATCCTACACATTAGCGAGAATCAAACTCCTCCCACATTCCGAAGAACGCAATTTGAACCATGGGGAGGTGGCATTGTGGTACATAGTGAAATTTTTGCAAATTACCTTTGTAACTTTGCCAGAAGACTCAACATTAGAAAATATTGTGTTTCGACATTAGGACGACCCGAAGCTCACTTGTAACTTTAGTAGAAGACTCAGCATTGAAAATGTTGTGTATTTGAACATTGAAATGACTACAAGCACACATGACGGCAAATTCCCTCCTGTAAGAAATACTCGTACCCAGTATTACTGTTCTCGAGTCATCTGACCTGTTTTTAGACTTGAATCAAGTAGAAAATCTTCAGAAACAGTTTAAGATTGAAGTCTAGAGCGATAGCCTTTTAATCTTGGAAATCTTGTTCAAATATGCATTGATTCATGGGAAAAGCATAAAATTATGTTTGCAAGAATTAAGTCTCGTCATACAAATGGCGTTTAGGTTTCCTGGTCAAATAAATATGATAATATTTAAGACGAATAATTTTCATAGGTTGGTTTGGAATAATTTTTTCACTGCATTTAAAGATCTATTGTTCCTTTTTGCTTAGTGTTCTTTTTTAAAATTTATAGCACTTTTAATGAAGTGAACTTTACAGTTCATATTGTTACAGTTTATATCGTAGTCCTGGTTTCCTCGGTTCAATGATATTGCTTAATAGCTGTCAGCCATTGCCTCATTGAAGCTCTCACTTTCTCTCCACTTAATTTTCTTCAGGAAAATGAAATGCAAACCGATATCACCCTATAAGACGGTATTCAGAGTGGTTCAATTATCTTTAAACAAGATTTGAATGAAAAGAATAACACAAAAGATCAGTATGTCTACAACTGTTAAATAACATGGAAATACTTAGCAATGTTTTATCAATTCAATACACAAGTGAAAACTGCAATTTGCAACAAATTTATGTATGGTTGAAAAAAGTATTTAAGCTCCGTTGATCATAGCCCCGCATTGTAACAAACAGTGTTGTGCTAGGACAGTTCAGTTGTTTCCTAACTCTTATGTATGACACCCAAGGGGTTGCGTGAGTTTATACTGCGTGTATAGTGAGACTTTCTGAAAGTCAAAACTAGAGCTTTAGTGAGGTAGTTGTATGTGATAGCATGAGTATTGTTGCATAATTCAAGCTCGGATCCAGTGTTGATAAACAAAACAAAGTCTTAAAAAGTATTCAATAACCTCAATAAGCAGTAAGATTTAACGGTAATATTAGAGTTCATTGATTTATGTATGAATCTTTTTATTTTCGTTGCGTATGGAAAATAGTTCTCAAATATTTGCAGCCCTAAACTCTGTTGAATGTGAAATATGGTGAAACATGGTATAGAAAAGCTCGTTGTTTTGGAAAAACCAGATTGCCTCAGTTCTTGATCGAGAAAAAAGATTATGTATATGAATTAAAATGAATTTTTTGACACATTGTACACTGAAATATCAATTACTTTGAAACTGAATGGTAAATTTTCCGTCAATTACATTCGTACATGATAGAGGGATAAAATTGATTGATATCAAAGCCCTTCTGTATGCATTGGTTCCACTGCATTCTCGAATCCAGTTTTATTATCAAGTTTCAGTTTCTTTCCAAAATCGCTGATAATTATGAAGTTCATTAAAATGCCATGAAATTTTAGCAAACTAAACTCTATGTGCGTGTTTTCACTGTAGACGCTTTTAAGTTTCAAGTCTCCTTACGCTTGTTGTGTTGACGTTCGCCTTTTCAAACCTTTTTGAGAAATAACATACGAGTACATTTTAGTTGATTACTTTCCGTACATGTTGTCTGAGTCTTAAATATCATAAAAAATGGCTTGAAATACTAGAAACAAGTGGAGGAATGGCTGATCATTTTGCTTTAATTGTTCCATGATTGGGTGTAGTGCTATTTTAGAATAAATGTTGTGAGAGCTTCCGAGCCAATTTTAGTAGGCGACCTGCTCAGGTCCGGCGAATGCCTGAGGAGAATCGCCGTCTCTGCAGTGAGCAAGTCAAAATAACGCCCACAACGTCGCTCCCGTCAACAATAACACAAAGTGGAGCTCCCAGCGGAAGAAACAGACCAATATTTCTGCCCTCTTGAATTTCAGAGGCGCTCGAATATTTGTAACCAGAATGGTGGGCTGCAGCGGACATCTGAGAGTGTATGCTGCCTCGGGCTACAAGAAATACGCGGCCAAAGAATGCCAACCAGGAATAAATTTTACGGCCTATATGCGAGAGTATGCATGCTCTTACGAGGAATTTGAGTCCGTTTTAAAGAAAACTCAACGCATCAGTTCGATGCTGTCACTGTACCATCAGAAGACAGGGAAGACAAACACAAAATTTATTTTGGTTCCATGTGATGCAGACAAGAAGGTGAACTGTAAAAGTCGCTACATTTACAACTGAAACAAGTCATAGCACCTTAAATTTTGTGATAACTTCCAGTGTTGCAAATATTTCAAAAGCAAGCTTTGAAAATCTCAAATATTGATATTGTTCTGGATTTGAACTAAAACATAGAACTATAAATTTAAAAACCTCAGTATATTTCTTTGGCTCAAAATGAAAATCAGTCATAGTTTGTCCGAAGGTTTGAATTTTTTTTGAGCAGCGAACAAGGCATATAACAAAGGTATTTAAGAATCTATCGGTCATTGAGCTTTATATTTCAAATGAAACTGCTGTACATAAGAGTTCAACATGGGATTTATGAGCCAAAACTTTAAAAACGTGATCCCAGAGCATTGACAAGTGTCGATTTCTAAGGCACCGATGTAATCCACCGGAATGTCTCGGCAGCATTGGTAACGAAACGAGTTCTTCTTTTATAAGTCACCATGATGTTCTAGTGCAACAAATAGACTTTAGTATATCAAACAGGTGTAAAAATATGCTACTATTTTGATTATTAGTATGCGATCACAGTTATCTCCGAAAATTTATTGAAATGGGATTTAGAGACGTTTAACTCTAGAGAAAACGTAACATTCAGGATTGATCATTCACGAATGTCTTAATATTGCCAACGTATGTAGACTTTATTTACTAACGTGGAAACAATGATTAGGTAAAATTGAATCCTGATCACACAGTAGAGCAATCATTGCGAAAACTCACACGCAGAATTTGAAATGTGTATAAAAGTCTACGGTAATTACGACCAGTAGTTAAGTTACTCGTGCAGACTTGTTAAAGACCGAATTATCGGCGTCATGACATTACTGGTTTATCCGATGCAACGCTTTATTACCAGAAATAATTGTAGTTTAGCTCTTCAGTAAGTAAAAAAATAAGTTTTAAATGTTGTTAAAATTCACAACAAAATATCTTAATACTCAGAAATGTTTCAATTGTGTTAAATTTTGAAGTGGTCTCTAGTGGGAGCTTGGTCGGATTGACCAAATATTTTTTACATGCAAAATGAATGCACCATGAAAGTGGTTAATTTTTTGAGAGAAATAGGTATAGAAAAACAAGCTGGATGTTGAATCTATGCGCAAATGGAGACGGTACAGCTATTTTACAGTGAAAGAACAGTCTCATTTGTTTGTGCACATGCATTGTTTGCATTGTCGAAGGAATTTTTCTGATTGCTTGAACTGTTTAAATATTATGATTATCTTAGGTGCAAATAGCGTGTTAACAACAGTTTGATTAGGTTAGGTAATTCAGAATCAGTGTATTTGAGTTGGAATTTTGGAATGTGCTGTTTGATTGAATGATGAATAATGAAAAACACGCTAAATAAAACCTCTGGTGATCACACTGGCGTTTGCATGGATGAGCACCAGCAAACCGGAGAGGTCCGTTGAGAGTTGCAATTGACTTCCGACGGAATGATTTTACTAGGATCGAATCTCTCCTATTGGCTAAAGTTATTGAAATCCAGTGGGCCTTTGTGCGAGTTAATCAATACCCCGTGGAGTCGGAATGCTTTGAAACTTGGTTGATGGCAGAAGCAGGGGTTTGGTGGAGGAAACGTTCCCATTCAGGTGAGGATAGCTTCAACATTAGGAATCTATTCTGTAAGGTATTACAAACAGTATTCTGAGCTTTTCCGTTTAGTAATGTATTAGTATTTTAAATGTACATATTATTTCTCAAAGATATGTTAGAAAAAGTATTAATTGAATTTAAAAAGTGTTCGTTCAGGTGCACTTGATTGATCGGATAGTATTTTTTCCCCTACTATTGATCTTACAGCTCATTCACCAAACCAATTGCACTATGTATTTTTGTAGCAAAAACATGAAAATTAAAAAAAAGAAAGAAAGAAAATTCTTGAGATCAACTTTTATAAATCTGGAAATATTACAGTGACGCCAATTATGGAAGATGTTTTCCTTTTTTCACTCAAAATCTTTGCATTGTACGTACCTCCCCTTGTATATTGAGTATACTATTTTGTGAAGCAGAAAAGAAGTTTCTAATTATCATTCCAATAACAAGATGTTCAGGCGTCTTTATTGAGTTTCTATTAATCAAGAACGGCCGTAAAAACTCATCTCTTAATTTGATTCGTGTTTCATTTGAAATGTTTGACTGTACAACACTACACAGACGCTTTTAGCTGCAAATTGCCCATAAATAACAGTTATTGGAGGTGGAGAATCATCAATACGATTACTGTCTTGAAAACAAAATGACTTCCTCCCTTAGTGCTTAAATTACACTTAGACCTCAGTGGGAAATAAATCGTTTGTAAAAAAATCCTCATGCCTAGAAAACATGTTGCGATTTTCCCGTTTTTATTACATCTGACAAATTCTGCAAAATGGATTTAAGTCGTAAATTTTGTTCAAATTAATGAACTTGCGTAACTTGTGTTGACATGTTGAACAATAAGACCACGACAATGATGATATTTCGAACAATGAGACCACGACAGTGATGATATTTCGAACAATGAGACCACGACAGTAATGATATTTTGAACAATGAGACCACGACAGTGATGATATTTTGAACAATGAGACCACGACAGTGATGATATTTTGAACAATGAGACCACGACAGTGATGATATTTTGAACAATGAGACCACGACAGTGATGATATTTTGAACAATGAGACCACGACAGTGATGATATT
>VCRD01000221.1:372496-396907 GCA_006783055.1 Trinorchestia longiramus
TATCTACAATGAAACATGCCTACAATGAAACATGCCTACAATGAAACATGCCTACAATGAAACATGCCTACAATGAAACATATCTACAATGAAACATGCCTACAATGAAACATGCCTACAATGGAACATGCCTACAATGAGAGGTCTCCTCTGAAACATTTCTACATTTAACTTTGGCTGTATCGATGTGTCATAATTTTTTAATGTCGCTGCTCTATTTTGCGCTGGCACCTGAGACTGATGCATCAGTTTATACTGACAACCGATACTGATGCATCAGTTTATACTGACAGCCGATACTGATGCATCAGTTTATACTGACAGCTGATACTGATGCATCAGTTTATACTGACAGCCGAAACTGATGCATCAGTTTATACTGACAGCCGATACTGATGCATCAGTTTATACTGACAACCGATACTGATGCATCAGTTTATACTGACAGCCGATACTGATGCATCAGTTTATACTGACAGCCGATACCAACTTTTTAATTTTCAAACGCAGCCAATGCTGATACCCAAGATAACGTCAATGAGCTGTAAATAACGTCAATGAGCTGTTATTCACTTATTTCAGAGCTGAAAATTTCCATCCCTTGATCCACACGAAATGAGACTGGGTTTCTTTCTCTCAAAATAAAATAAAAACAGTCAGAAATCATCTGGCTCATTAAGTATCGCTCTTAAAATACCTGAATTGGTGAGCTTATTTTTTTTAGCTCAGCAATAACGGAAACTCATCCTAATCAGGAACCTTTAATTGACAATGTTTTATTCTGTATGTCTTCCTTTGCCAAGTAAAGTGCAGAATATCTGATTATTTTCGTGGTTTGAAATTATTCTGGCATCGATATTTTACAACAATTTGAGTAACAAAACAACCAAATTTGGACCAAAAAATAATTGTTATGAGAACTGGGTACTCGTTTAATTCTAGAGTCTAGAGGAGAACTTCATTTATTATTTAAGTGTCGAGCTGTGGTTCTAGTGAGGATGTGTCCGATATCGAGATGACGGTAAATCCATGAAAATTTATGGCTGCTGCTTCTCGCTGTCAGGCGTACGAACCGCACGAGATTAATTCAGCGGATTCTTTCCAACTCCTTAAAATATGGAAGCCTTGAGACGAGGTGCTTATCGTGCCTTGGCGGCGGTGGTTCTTGCTACATCTCAGAAATTTCTACTCATAGTTTCTTAAAAGGTGGTTACCAGATGAGTCAGTGCTCCTGTAGTCCTGTTGTTTCATTGAAAAAAAGTACACGAGGAAGTTTATGCTGAAAGTTTTACCTTGATAAGAATGTAACATATTACTTCTATTGGATGGTGCAATTTTTTTCATTTGATTAGTTCGTGAGGTGTAAAATATAAGTAACGACGTTTGTGAACTTTACAATGATCGAACAGAATTTTGATATATTTTCAGGAGGATGTTTTGATGTTAGTAAACGTAATGCAAATTCAACACGAAGTTCATACCGTGTAAAAAAATTGACTTTCGATTGCAAAAAGTTTGTTGAAGAACCAGAAGAAATAATAATTACGTTTACCGTTTGAAATTTATCGTTTGGATCGTCGCAAGAACAGGATGTGAGTCCCAGGAAGCACAATTGAGTGACAGACAATACACCATATTTTCCACCCTGACGGAAAGATTCTTATCATTTTTAGTCAATAACGCTAGTACTTTACATAATTTGGGTTCTTGATGTCCCATTTATTTTCAAGGAATTAGGACGATCGGTTTTTTAAGAACCTTTATTTGATGTTATTTAATTGTGTTTAGAAATTTGGAATTCTCACCCTCATGCACATGCGAAAATTTGAACGAAAAAATGACACATTTTAGAGCTCGGGACTACATACCTCACTTAAGACTCGTCGTTGTTTTACGATGCATCGTCCACCCTTTAAATATTTTGGGTTCGTAGCAAAAATAAATTATAATATATGTCTCAGACTTTATTTTGACTTAAGAGAAGCGTTGGAGCGTAAACTCCTTGTGGTTCTTGAGCAGAGCACAAAAAAGGTTATATCTATTTTTGATGTTATTTTATTCTACAGTAAAAGGGGCATACTTTGTGTTCATAACTCATTCGTAATAGCACAGGACCTTGGTTCTAGGTAAGATAGATTGAGTTTTAATTTTCTTCTTTCATGAGTTGACAAGTAATCCTTGTGGTTTCTATAAGCTGAATTTTTAAAAACTTGAATCTCAACGATATGCCAGGCTCTCATTTAATCAATATGTCAGCGCGGAAACGAAGGTTCTTGGTTCATTTTTGGATGGGAATTCAATTTCTTAATTAATGCTATTATTAATGATAGAAAGTAGTTCTTAATAATGTTTGGGTGCAGATACCTCAACAATATACCAAAAATTATGTTAAAATAACTCGTACGAGGATGGTTCTAAGTTTCACGCCTAATACAGGGTGGCGCATAAGTAACGCACCCTTTTAAAAAATTAATAATTAATAAACTATGAAAGGTATAACGATGGGGATAATTGCAAACGATAGAGGAACTCTTAAAGTTTATTTACATGTCGTATCCTGTCTACAGATACCCAGTGTATATTGCGGTAATACTTTATTTATTATTAATTTTTTAAAAGGGTGCGTTACTTATGCTCCACCCTGTAGGTAGACTGTTAACAAAAAAACAACTGTGAAGTAATTCTGCATTTAAGTGCCTCGAATGCTTTTTTATAAATTTTTCTGCACTATCAAGAGATAACTTAAGGCATGAGACGTCTTTAGCATGATTTTATTAGAAATATTTTGTAATTTTTGTCAATAATTATCTTTCTAGGGTGGTCTGTAAGCAAAATGAATGAAAAGTAAAAATTCAATGGTGGAAAGATTTACCGCATCAAAATGCTGCGATGAGGCCTTCTGTTCAGCTTCATTTGGAAATTCCTTGTCACATCAGCCTTTGAAGTATGAGGAAACAACATTTCCATAACGAATTCATTTGTATCCCAGCTAAGTATCACAAATGCCAGTTTAAGGATGTTTTGGCTTCTCACATTTATGTAAAATGACGAGACTGAGAGAGTGGCTGGGAGATAGAGAAGAAGGAAATGTTCATAATCACTGGAAAATTGCAGATCAGAAGTAACCTGAAGCAGGGAACAAACGGAAAACATAATTTTGGAGATTATTACTATTATACATTTCTTACCTTAGTATGTAGTGTGTGTTCACGATTTCTCCCTCTATGAAGTATCAACGAAATGGAAAGAATTCAGTGTATATCAAAGACCATCAATCTAGAACTTCATATCTTCAGATACAGACAGCGTCTTTTACGGCTTGAACTCGCTTCCTTTAACACGTTGACTCCGAAGTGGTACGTATGTGTACCACTTAGGTTAGGTTCTGTAATTTTTTCAGATCCTTCTAGTGACTATGCGTACAAAGTAAAATTTTATACCAGTCAAGCAATCGGAGGCAGCGTGTTAAACGGAGAAGACTACGAAGACAAAAATCGAGACCAACAAATATCTTGAGGGCACTAACAATGCTAGTTGGAAAGAATATTTCGAGAGACGATAATGTACTTATTTACCAGATCAGAAATAACGACCAGAAACTAATAACAATAGACTCCATGGCAGCTGAGGATTTAGATTTTTCTGCCGTTGAATTTGTCAGAATGTGAAAGCAGTTGCCCGTAATCGTAGTCTTGGGTAGTACTATAAACATTTTAATTATAACTCTGATCAATTTTAAATTCCGAATCCCAAAGCACTTTAAAATAATTAGAGATCTGATCTAAACTCCAGAGACAAAGATAAGGATAAACCATGGATAAGCAAACGTAACTCGTCACGCTACAAAAAAATTGCCTTTTTTAAAATTCATCACTATCATGAAGGTACTTCATCCGAAAGCCATGTCAACAAAATGCCAAAATGAAAAGAAAGAAAAACTAACAATTCCAATTTTTTCTGACGATGTTAAAGAATATCTAATCGTAGGATCCTACATTTGTAAAACAGTACTGTTCTAACATAAAAAGCAACGTACTGGTGCCTCAGTGTGAAGCTTGATCAGTGTGATTACTACACCAGCTCTTCCACTTCACTTGACTTCCACTCCGAGGTCTGATGATTATTGGTATTTGATGGAATGAGACCTAAAGTATAATTCATTCTTGTTTTCTTTTGCTTTATTCCATTTAACACTGGAACCCATATATCATTATGTTGTGTCGTTTGCATTCGAGTTTCCACATGTGTTGTTCAGGTATATTTTCACCTGAAAATAATTTGGAATTTGTCTATGGCTTGGTTATTTTGTCTAATGTTCATGTGAGGCATTTTACAATCTTTAGTGATTTAAATATTTCATAGAATCAACAGCACGAACATTTTTTAAACTCAACGAAAACAATACATTATGAAAATATACTTTTGTGATTTTATTGTATGTACTGAATGTCAGAAACTAAACTTCATCTTCAAAATAAGATTCGTTTTTATGATCGCAGATCTGAAGGTTTAAGCTGGAGCTAGCAGCGAGACATCGAACATCATCCCTGCTCATTTCTCTCGTAGTTTTGCCGTAAGTTTTACCCAGTCTTCAATTTTTGATGGTTTGCGATGATAAACGATGGATATTATCTCTTCCCAAAACTAGTAATCAAGGGAGAAGAGGCTGGAACTATTAGCTAGAAAATGCTGGGTCGATCACCGCTTGATCTATTCCTCTGAAAATTTGTCAGATAAAAATTATATTTATTCGAGCATTGAGCAGGAGCACCATCATCTTAATAGAAATACCATTGCTCAATAACATCTGATCTGACAACTTGCTAGAATTTTTTCTATAATAGATTGAGGTGCTTCTCCGTATTTTCTGATTCGCCTTCATTGAACTACAGTCCAGGGGTCACCAAACTACGGCCCGCGGGCCGAATCCGGCCCGCGACGTCAGTTCACCAGGCCCGTCGACGTTGAACTGACGTCGCTTCCTCGGCTCGTGTTTTTCGTCTTTTTTCCCAGAGCTTTCGTTCTGGCTTGCAAGTATTGAACAGAATGATTATGCGGCCCGCGCTCGTCATTCTTTCAGTTATCCGTCCCACTGTGAAAAAAGTTTGGTGACCCCTGAACTACACAATCGGTCGCACTCGGCCATTCACAATTGCTGCACATGATATTACCTTCACAGCTCTCTTGTATTTTCGGGCGATCATATAGAAAAAGATTTTCAATGGATAATATCTTGAGTCGATTTTGCTTGAATTTGAGACTCTTAAAATTTAAAAAAACTAACTTTTACTAAAAAATTATGAATGAATGCAAAAGTTTGGTATTATAAACATAATTGTACACAGATGTAGAGGTCGTTTATTGTGAGTATATATATTATTGAAGTACACTCATGTTTTCGTTAAAACTTTATTGATACCCTGTTGATAACATTAGCTATAAAATAAATATTTGCTGTAAAAACACTGCAGTTTTGTCCGACAGAATATTGCAGGAAGGAATAAGTGTGGTGTGCAGACCAGAGTGTCATCTATCGAACTTACACAAAAAACGAACAAGTTTGAAAATTTTATTTCAAAATCAATTACATTTCTGAATTGCAATGAAGTGCTTGTTTCAAATGCCTTTCATAAAACTATAAGAGCAGCCCAATTTTGTGGAAGTCAACTTAGTCAATAAAAAAAGACAAATTCCGAAAACGTAACTCGTTCATACATTCCTTTAGTCAAAACTCGAACACTAAATAAAAACTGAAAAAGCGATTAAATTTCCTAAAACTGTAGGTAATTCAGTGTTGAAGAGCGTATAATTGGTTCGATCATTTAATTTTATTAACATCTATCACTTTTGAATGCCATCATGTAAGATTGTGAATTCCTACAAACTGAGAGCTCCCCCTTAATAAGGCATTGTTTACTGCTTGATCAGATTTTCGTGCTAAGTAAGCTGCCTGGATCAGATCATTACACGCGCTGTGCTCTGGATGCCACGCTTAATGAGGAAATAGAGGCACGCCATTAATTAGAACAAGGATTCATGGGGACTCGCGCAGTCGTGTGAGCGAGCGACCGTTGCGTTAGTCCTCCTTCTTTCCTCTTGCTTTATGGCTTATCGTCTCTCTAGGAACTCACAGCAGCCCGAGTTTTTTTGTTTGTGTTTTCGAGTTTATGTGTAGTCTTTTTCGTCTTTTCAGACAGTCATACAACAACACGCCAAAAACCGATCACAGAACAGTGCAGCACAAATCAACCAGACAACTACTATGTTTTCGAGTACTATAACGTAAAATAATAATAGATGTCATTTTATCATTTTATGCCATGAATGTTATTTTATATCATTGATCGACGCTGGAAATAAATTTTCTCTTTGGAATTTACTGTATCAATTGGTATAGATTGTAAAATTTACATACGGTAGATTTTTTACGTCAAGGTGATCCTCTTTTCATCCCCTATGTATCGTGTATATATTATACTGCATGTGAATGAGACATAGGTGTTGCCGAAGAAAAAAAGATATATCATTTCAAGGGGACAACCTTAACATGCTTAAATGTCAGTTGTTGTCTTAACTTGTTATTGTTGTTTGACTTGTTGATTCCTGCTTTTTGATCCGCTAACCAAATGTCGATAAGAGAGACAAAGAATGACGAGATAAAAGTTAGTGTTTTTATGGTTATTACTGACATTTTGCTGATAATTATGGAAGCCATTAAGGTAATTCATGCAGAAGTAGATCAAAACTAAAAATCATTGGTATACGTAAAGGTTGAATTTAATAGTTGATCTATATATTCTATGATTGGTCGCTACGTGAATACTTCACGGCATTAATAGTTCAGCCACTACATATATAATTCCTCTATATAATAATACAAAGTTTGTTGCTTGCTTGCTTGGTCCGTCTCTCTGTCACGTTCTTAATGATTTAGATAGGAGAAAATTCGGAAGGGTATATGTACATGTATTGTAAGCATTGTATTGTAGATATCAAAGACACGTCCTTCAATGTAGAAACTCCTTCTCAAAGTCCGAGATCACTGGCAAATCACACGATAAAATTTAGGAAAAAACACGTGAATTTTCCATCACTACTACTACTACTAGTAGTGTATAATAAAGGATAACGTTAGCGTAGGTTGATAAATTCACATAGACACGAAAATTGACACCGCCGCAGGTGTGGCTGCTGCCTAGCGTTGTAGTGATGTGTCATGCAAGGAGGCATAACATTAAAGCCAAACCAGCACTGAAACTGACCTGAGATGTAGAAAAATAAGTCAATAAGTCCAGGATAGTTTTGTTCGCACATAGCCAGCTTATGCTTTCTAGTGCAACATTTTTGCTGCCTAATTCGCTTCAGATAAGAGTGATGCATTACAGAAGAAAATTTTATCGGGACAGTTTTTTGAAACATCATTAATTTGCTAAATTATTTCAGATGCTAGAAAATCTTAGAGTCGATGCAGTTTCAATGCCACCTCGCATGTGCTGTTTTTTAGTCATCACGATATCTATCAGCCATTTACATGCAAATACTAAAGAAAATATGACTTCAACCAAAATATATTAAGATTTGTTTCATTGAGTATGAACCCAAAAAGACATTTTCACCTTACTCTGGCCTTCGTTACACTGTATGAAGTAAACATTGTTTTTCGACTAAAATTTGAATACATTTTTTGTATAAATGCTATTTTTAGATAGACTTTTTATGATGTGGTAAGCGTTTGTACAGTAAAAAAAGAGAATTATTATGCGAGAATAATTAAGCTGATAGAAAAAATTAGTTTCAATAAAGCTCTGTAGAAGAATGATTTTAAAAAAGAGAAAAATATTTCTTTTGCCGAGTCAGTGTTGGTCAATCAGTGAGATAAGTCAGTGTTGGTTACTCTGTGGGAGAATGCAGTGTCGACAACCAAAGTTAGTGTTAACAATTGAAGTCAGAGTTGACAATTGAAGGCAGTGTCGACAACCAAGGTTAGTGTTAACAACTGAAATCAGTGTTAACAACCAAAGTTAGTGTTAACAACTGAAATCAGTGTTAACTGAAGTCAGAGTTGACAATTGAAGTCAGTGTTAACAACTGAAGTCAGAGTTGACAATTGAAGTCAGTGTTAACAACTGAAGTCAGAGTTGACAATTGAAGTCAGTGTTAACAACTGAAGTCAGAGTTGACAATTGAAGTCAGTGTTGACAACTGAAGTCAGAGTTGACAATTGAAGTCAGTGTTAACAACTGAAGTCAGAGTTGACAATTGAAGTCAGTGTTAACAACTGAAGTCAGAGTTGACAATTGAAGTCAGTGTTAACAACTGAAGTCAGAGTTGACAATTGAAGTCAGTGTTGACAACTGAATTCAGTGTTGAAATTGAGGTGTCGTATCGCGAGTCTGTTTTAAGTTATGCGCTGGCCTTATCAGCAAGGGCCAGGTTATCAAGCGTGTTGATTCAGCGCTTGCATTGTTAAGCAGCTGCAGGGCCTCGGAAACAAGGAAGTTGAGGTACCTGATCGTGTCGATGATTTGTGCTCAGCAGTGAGGACCAGAAAATTTCAGCCAATTCCAATTGAAAATTACGACATGAAACACTGTCGAGTTTCATGATTAACTCATCATATTATTAAACAAAGAAATCTATGACTGAAATAAAACTATCAGTGAAGAGCACTCTACAAATTGTATGTATATATTTCAAGAGTTCTTCAGGAAAACCTCTTTTGTTGCATAAGCCGTTATAAGAAGACCTAAATTCGGGTTTATTAATATGCAATGATTGTGGTATGAACAATTACTTAATTATTCGTTGCTGCAGTATTTAGCATATGAAATTATATTGAATTGAGATCGATTTTATTCATTGCTTTGGAAAATGCTGTGAGTTGATTACTAACATTTTCAAACATGTTTAAAAGCATAGATAACACTTCCCTTGAATAGTTCTATCTCAACAATTCAAATGTCTAATTGCTTTAAATAACTGTAGTTATACATTGGCTTTACGAATGAATCTCCCAATCATGTAAATGTCAATGAACTAAGGGACAAATTTTTGTATGACCTTACGATGAGTATAAAACTGTCATAACGCAGCGTGCATTCATGTGTGTGTGTGTGTGTGTGTGTGTGTGTGTGTGTGTGTGTGTTCATTGAGTGATCTGCTATGTTGTAATGTATATTATGATGTGTATTGTGATGTATATTGCGATGATAATACTTAACACTTTAGTCTTGGGCTGGGCGTTAAATTTCAACTATTGAAGGTCATCCATCACGGTAGATTTCAATAGAGAACGGATATAGTGTCAACGCCCATTTGCAACGACTACGTGCTAAATGCAAAGTGACTCTCACTTCAGCTCGGGTGATAGCGCATCAGCTACGGAACACCCACCATGCAGTGAAGTCAGGGGACTTATGTACATACGAGCTGATAGAAGAAAGGTTGGATTGCGGTGAAAAGAGTCCTGATGGCAGATTTGAGAGATCACAATGTGTGACTATGTTAGATGATTTAGTAAAGTGAAATTATTGCTTATTGTGAACGAGTAACCGTGAACAAATTGTGCAGGTGACGAGAGAGAAAATGAACCCCAACTATGGAACTTCATCTTCAATAATTGAAAGAGATCAAACATTGTTTTTAGAAATTTACTGCTTCAATTTTATTTGGGAATAATTCTTATTTGGTTTTATTTGAGAATCATGAATTAGCTTAAAAATATACATAATTTCGAGCATAAACACCAATATTTCTTTATTATAACTATTGCTGCAAGTGAAACATGGAAATTGTAGAAGATATCACGCCTCTTGTGCCAGCATGATCCCTGGTGCCCTGCCTGGCACAACCGCGTCTCGGGTGTGCGGCTCTCCAGGTTGTGGTTACGGAAACCAGTTCCATCATCTGCTTTATTAACAAGAAAGCGTGATTGACTTTCAGATTAACTTACGTGTCACGTTTATTTCTTTACTTGTAATATATATGAACTTGCTGTGCTCACCTACATATATTCACAGGCTCAAAAAGACTTGAGTAATTCTGAATACAGGCTTTTAGCCCGTATTATTAATCTAAATCTAATCTTTGCATTAATCTAAATACAACTATTTGCTCATATTTAAAGCTAACAGTGACTGATAATTCATGATATCCATATAAATTACAATTTTGTACATTTTGGAAGAAAATTTCTTCTATAACTTTTTATAAACTGATAAAAATGTTTTGAAAAATTGAAGGGAATATGGCTATGTACGTTTTCTGAGAAGTAGAATTTTTGTAAACGCGTTAGGATTTATTGTGCAAGTCCCAGAAAGACTGAGTGCTTGATTTCTTTAGAATTATGTTACAGGCCACTACATAATATAGGGTGCAACAACATAACTTCCTTTTTTCAAAGCAAAACGTACTTAAAAAAAGGAAGTTATGTTGCTGCACCCTGTATTATCTCAATGAGCAAGTTAACAATCGTATTTTCACTGTACAGTGCTATTTGATGAAGTACAGATCCGATAAATCGTTATGAATGGTAGTACAGACTTGCCTCATAACTCAGTCATTAGGAAGTCTTTATTTGATCGTAGTTGCAATGACGCCAAGATGCACACTACATGCACTGCCCGTGTTTGTTTGAGCCTCTTACCTCCTGTGACTCAGGCAAGCAGAGCAGCTCAACTCCCACGAAGCTTCGTCTTAAAGATGCACGCACGCTATGGCAAGCCAGCGAAATAGCTCTCCAGTTCACGTCTATCTCGCACTCACGGCTCTAATTAAAAGCTACAAAAAGCTTTCCCAAAGCACCGTACAAAACAATTGATGAGCGAATGCAGGAGTTCATAAGGCTGCTCAAAGAACTTTCTCACTTTGGTTGGCGGCGACTAGAGTGTGTTTAGATAGAATCTCAAAACAGGAAATAGAAATATTTAAAATTTGAGGCAATAGTTGTTGATCAGTGAGCCTTATCAATAATTTTCCAACTAGATACATATATGAGAAGTAAAGGTGTTTTAACATGTCTGTATAAACTTGGCATGTATGTACTTGTTCTTCCATGTGCTGCAACAAGCAATTATGTGCAGGCAACGAAGAAAGATGGAAGCATCTAGGCTGCACAGCTGAGCTCAGCTATAATAGAAGTCTCTAATTAGAGTGCCACTCTATGTGATGTCATCACGAGGGCATCGATCGAATTTCCCGAAACTTTACAAACTCATCAAAACGGCGTATGCAAGTTCCTTACACATCAATATTTTGGAGGTAACCACCGAAAGTTTATGATGGAGAAGGTTCCTATTAAAACAATTTCTAAGAAACTTAATTAGTTTTTATATCTTGTGTGCAAAAAACGAGCCAGCTTTAAATGATGAGGGTGAATGAAAGGCTATCATTTCAATTTAAGTTCTGAGTCGTTTTACCACTGTCCACACTTAACTCTTGGATAATAAACTTTTTCTGATGATTCTGTTTTGAAAATTTTACACAGATCAAGGATATGCGAGCAAAACTTCAATCGTTGCAAAAAATATGGTCGACACAAATGTATGCGAAAAATAGTAGGCTTCTCATGGGAAACATTGCAGTCTTCTAAATTTATGGTACCTAAGAGACTGTGTTCTGATTTTTGTTGTTTTACAGTATTTCAGCAGAATTTTTGCTTGGGAAATCTAAATGTTGCTCAGTCGGAAAGTGTGACTCAGGTCAAGTCGATGCACTATTGGATCCCTCACTACACTACGCTTATTAAATTTATTTGTTACCTCTGTGAAAATTGCGAATGGTTGACGGACAGCTGAAGATAATGACCACAGCAACCAGCACACTTTGCACCGGATATAGTTATTGCAAGTGTGATGCAGGCATTGCAAGTGTGATGTATTCATTGGAAATGTATTGCAACTATATTAAGAAGTATTGGCTTTACAATGAAGCAAAGAATTATTTTAATTATTTCCTTGACGCCAAACATTATGCAATTCATAAACATAGGTTCTTGAGCCAGAATGGAAACATCTCAACTGCGTAGTTCATTGTCTAGATCAGTGTTTCTCAATGTTTTTTAAATCGCCACCTCCTTAGGACACTATTTGATTTTCCACCGCCCCCTAATGATTATATAACTACATATTATACAGTAATATACGCCTCCCCTATTCAAGGCGTACTTTCCTACCGCCCCCTTGCATTTCCTCAACGCCCCCAGGGGGGCGGTACGGACCACTTTGAGGAACACTGCTATAGACGCTTCTTTTTGATTTCCAACTTCACAAGATTGGTTTTCTCAGTCTGCTATTCATAATTTATGATATTATAACTTACACTATATCGAAAGAATTTTTATTTCAAATGTGAGTGCATGGAAAAATCAAAATAACTTTTATTGTCGTCGGCAATAATAGAAATTTTAATTAGCTACAAGGGAACTTCTCCACAGCTCAGCTGCCTCTTCTTTCTCATTATGCTTCAGAAATAATCATTTTAAGGCCTGTACTCATGCGAAGCTTCATTGCAGGAGGTAAAATTTGCAGTTCTACCTCAGTTCCTTTAATTTGTGAGGCATAAGTTCACTTACTTCAGTGCTGAGTAACGGAATAATTATTTTTCACGGTTGGGTTATTACAAAATAAATTTTGTTTCGAGTCGTGATTTAGAGAGTGCAACATACGTTGAGAAAAAACATTTTATGTACAGTTGCCTACAAAATTTCTTTTGCAATAAAAGTGAGAGGAGTTGCATTCATCAGCAACAAACATTTATCAGTACTAACGAACATTGGAGCTGCCACTAAAAATATTCTTTCGTCGAAGCTGATTCGTTAATTGAAAGGCTAGATTTTTTTGTGAAAGTTTGATCCACAATAAAGTATCGACTATAATTGACACATTGATTTAAAAATATGAAGCAAGAGACGGTAAATCCCTAAATTCCAGTGTCGATAATTGGTGCTTTAAACATCAGGTAAAAATAAAATCAATATTACGCCTTATGTTTGCACGTCTAAGTGTAATTAATTATAACAATGCATTCACAAATGATGATTTGGAGCTGGCTGACACGAGTGACATAACAAAAAAGAACTGATTTAAAGTCTGCAAAAATTTTTGGTCCGGGCAACAGATCAGTAAAAGATACGAACTTTTAATCCCTTGTCAGATTTTCTCGTCCTCAGAAAATAGACAGCAGAGAAGAAAGTGCTGTCTGTTCGTCCCCCTGATGAGTCAAGCAAGAGAGCTAAGCTCTCGATTTAATTCAGCTTTGCTCTGCTCTTAAGACCAAGACGTCCGTCTTTCCATCCTGCCCAGAGAGAAGTCGAGGAGGTGTCTAGACTGTAATCTAATATTGCTTCTAATATCTCACTTTAATCTCAGTATCGAATAACCTCTTCACCCTCGTGTCATAACACGTGTAGTAAGTCATCTTTCAAGTCCTATGCAAAATGAAGTAGAGCTGCACCTGAAATATTCTGGGATTGCTCCTACATTTTTGATTCTCTAAATTGCTTTTACGGTGTTCACTGTGGACGGACGCTCACTATTCGGACAGAACGACTGTTCCCTGCTGCTCGAAGTGAAGTGGAAATCATATTATTTGTCATCCATGGAATTGCTTCTCAGATTTCTGGCACACGGTCCTGCATGAATAACTTTAATACTAGTTTTATACTACACGTCTATAGCTGACCAGAACGCTTTTCCTTCGTGGAGTTAGTGAAATTGAGCTGAAAGTAGAATTGTATTTCATATTCTTGAGAGACTGCAATGCTAACTATATGTAAAGCACACTTTTAGAAGCATTATTGAGTTAAATAAGTTAACGATTTCATTGCCTGTATTATTGTTAGTTATAGAGACAATCAGTATGAAGTGGTGATATGATTTACACAATTCAATAAATTCTTAATTTAGATTACAATCACGTGCATGATACACAGCTTTCTTGAATGCAGAAAGCAGGCAGTCACAAGAAATTTGGTTACACACACAGTAACTGTTACCGTATTTGAATATGAAATGTTCCAAGTGATGATTTTAGATCAATTACACAATACATCTTTAAAGGAATTCACCATAAAATGCTTCAAAGATGTGCTAGCAGACAGAAAATTTTTAAGAGTCTGGTGCTGTGTAGGGCTGTATGTTTGAGAAAGCGAGTTCCGACCACTGTAAACGCTGCGGAAACTCGTGAGCTGGGAGCAGCAGATGGGACGAAAATAAAGTTGTGAGGGATTTTGTGTCTTCGACGGTATCAATGAAAAGGTTGGACAAAGAAGGAACTGGCAGGTACGAAAACAGATGTAGTGAAAGAGTTGTGAGATGGATTGCAATGTAGAATGTTAAAACAAATAGAATATATACGCAAGGACTCTTTGAAGAGATACAACGATGATTGCGCAGATTGGAAAGTTAGTGTGAAATCTGCCTTTCAATCCATTTATTCAGTGGGTAACCACGTGGGAATACAAAATAATGCAAAACTAAAGTTACTATAACTTGTGCTGTATTGGTTTTATTGTTGTTCTGTATGGTTGCTAACTGTACTCTGATGCAAGAGGTTTAGTGTTTTTGAAGACGGTCGTGATTGCTGGTTTTGTAAACTGGTACGTTGCTTTTTTTGCTAGCATGGCGTCTCTAAAAACATGCGTTTATATTTTTTCTCAATTATTATCAGATTGATTTAAAACAATGGCAAATTATGGCTAATTAGACAGTGATTATGCTCAGTTAACAACAGTCTATAATTATGTTGTTTACTTGAAGATATTTATAGTCGAATTTCACGTTACTACATGGTAACGTTAGGAAAATCTGAGTACATTATTAGAATATTCACCATTTTGAAATCAAATCCTATTCTTCAGACGTAAAGGCCTTGCAATGAGACATTAACAATGCTTGAAAGCACAGAATAAATCTGCGATATAATATGTATATCGAATCACCTGAAGATGGAGATATTACTGATGCAGCTTGGCAAAAACCAACTAAAAGTAACGAAAAAATGATGGAATATGAAATGGACAAAAACTGACCCTTCACAGCAATTGATGTTTTTCCCTGAGAGTAACTACATTAAACATAAAGACTTCACAGAAGTTGAACTGCTTGAATTGTTCTTTGGTGATGATATTCTGGAGCACAATAGGGAACAAATGTCGAATAAATGTATCTGAGAACGAATTGAAATTTTTTATGTCATTTTAGTATCAGGATGCAATTTTGTCCCTTGCAGATACACGTATTGGTCTAATGCATCAGACACATACAATGAAGCAATTAGTAATGCTGTGCATCGAGATAGGTTTGACCAAATAATGATGTATTTGTATTTTAATGTATCTGATATCCTTGAAATGAGTGACAGGTTCTCCAAACTGTGACCACTCTTCTCTCATTTACGAAACATGTTTATGGAGAATTTTATTGCAATAAATGATGTATATCACTATGCAACTATGGTAGAATGATTTGGAAGATAAAGTTACAAGCAAGCTGTTTGTAACAAGCCATAGAAAAAGTACATTTACCATGCCATAGATTCTTAGATAATTTATTTACCACCATTACTCTCCTGTGTGAGATAAATAAACATTGCTTCAATCGTATTGCCACAATTAGAGCAAATTGAACCGACAATAATTGTCCGATGTCATCAGTGGCTTCAGTTGAAAAGAAAGAGTGGGGTTATTGCGAATGGATGACAGGAACAACTCAGTCTTCTAATGTAAAAGTTACAAGGAGGAAGGATAACGCTTTCATGACTGTTGCTTCAAGAGTTCATAGAAAAACATCATGAGGAAAAGTCAAGCGCTCGTCAAAACAAGCATGCAGCCATGTTGATGTCCCATGCCGTAACACAATCAAGGAGTATAACAACGGAATGTCCACGTATTTCATGCCAAGGGCTGTAACATCCACGTAAACACTAAATTAATGTTCATGTATGATTTTATAAGTGCTGGGAGCAAATAAAGATGAGTCAAGGCCTGAGTGCAGTGAGATGTAAACACAAAAAAGAGGAGTAGAATACTGTGGAACATCACAACACCAGTTTGCATTCATCATCACTCTGACTTGGATAATATCTATCTGTTGCTTTTAGTCCGCTTTTGTCAATCGAGTAATGTTCCCTCACTTTTTTCCTGACGAATTTATTATCCATCCAGTGCAGATTAGAGATGTATGAGCATAGTAACTTGTCGTGTTCTTACTATCGAACTACATCATGCAAGGCTTTCTTTTAAGCGAGAACCCACGTCAGCCAGAAAGATGAGAAAGAGGTCATTTGGCAAGGATACTACTGCTCATATGTGTCATCGTCATACCATTGCTTAATAATTTACCGCTTAAGTTCATGCATAAAGACACAAAATTATCGATGCATGGCCAGGTTAGCTATGCAATTCCAGCATTGAATCAATAGGATTGGCTTTTCCAAGTAGTTGCCCCACCCGTGGTAGAAATTCTGCTGTCAGTGCTGGTCTAGGCGAGTTGCAGCAAAAAATGAGGACTCGGCTATGACAGAGAGAAGGCCAGCTTTAAACGTGCGAGCACAGTAACTGTGACCTAAAGTAATTAAGCCTAACAAAAGTAGTATCAGTGTCTTTATACCAAGGGACTGTCCTGGACACAAAAGCTTTGATACGATGAATGCTCCGCTGAAGCTATGTTAGCTAGTTCTCCCAGTGGCTATTTCTGATAGCACTGCTTTCTGCATTGATTGATTTTATCTTACTCAATGAATGTATGGAAATATAATTTTGTAAAATTCACATTTTTTAATGCATTGATTGCTTTGATATAAATATACACTATATCGAGGAGTTCGATAAGTTATTCAGACTAGAAACTTGTATCGAAAAAGTTTGTATCTTTTCACTCTGCATTTAAATATTTTAGTAGTTCCACAAGCTTAGGTGCATTTGTTGAGGTGATAACCCATGCGTAGGAAGAAAAGAAGGAAGAATTTAAAAATCCGTCAAATCTCGCAGACACAAGCACAGACAACAACACTAGCGCTGGAATTCGCTACAACGAAGCAGAAAAGAAACTTATGGAAAAAAACAGTTAACTTTACCATATGTAAGTATAAAGTTACTGCACAATTCAGCATCCATCGCTCGTGACTGCAGTGAAGGGCTCAGGACGCCAGCCTGAAGCACTGAGTTTGTTCAGTCCACAGAAGGACAGAGGGTCTTTCACTAACTCTTTTCGTTTTCGTTCCGAATCTCATAACTGCTAGAAAATTTCAGTCCGTCGAACGAAGTCTTAGATTCATTTGGAGGAATAATATCATCTACTTAAGGCTGGAATTTTTTTTTCAGATAAAGTAGTGGAAACTTAAAAGTATACGATGTTAATCTTTGCATCTGCTTTAATATTATTGGAGAATAATGCGAGGTAGGGAGTGACTGCTTTGATAATATGAGGAGAGGTATTTTTCCTGTTTATTGATCGTAGAACAAAATTTGAATGTTACAGTGATCTCTAACACTTGCTTTAATCGTAAAAATGAAAACGTAGAGAAACAATGAGTTTAAATCCCCATTTGTTTCCAGCAGCCATCGTTCAGAATAAGAGCAAAGATATGGAAATCTAAACAGAGCAACATCCATTATTACACAATTACGACCAGTAACAGTGCAATTTTAAGGACTCTGTGGCAAAGCGTTTAAGAAGCAAGCATTTCACTCTTTTCTAATTCCTTCATGGAGGAATTCCTCCATACAAATGTGGCTTGCTCACTTTCCAGTGTGTTATATTTTTGGCTGCTAGAAACGCATATGCGAAATTTCTAAATTCAGTTGTGCTTGCCATTCGTTGTATGGTTTTAGCCAATTATTGCATTTTGTTTCGTGCCAATAGGATTTCAGCATAAGCACAACCACGTTTAAAATGAAAACTGCAAAAAAATGAATAATTTTCCGTGTGCTTGGAGAAATGGCGTAAAAAATTCGATTTCGGTATCTTCTATTGTGGAAAGAATTTCGACAAATCCGGACAAGAATGTTACTGCATTGGTTAATGTGAAATGAAAATAGATTGAAATAAGATTGTTTAAAATAATCGTCGTGATTTTGAAGTTACTATTTATTTTTGGATTTAATTCAACGCCTACTTGCAGAACTTCAAAAGTAAACGAAATGACCGTAAAATTTATTCGAAATTCAATCATTGGGGTGCATTCATGGCCTTCAAATGCCTCAATACGTAACGTTCAAATGTACACGGTAGCTCTTCATGAAAAATATGTTTTCTTATTGAATAGAGTAGTTTCTGATGCAAAGCCCAGTAGCCAGAGAAGTCAATACTATTCACTATTGATGACTGACTTCTAAACATGTTCTCTCTGAAATTCCCTCAGAATTGTCGATAAGCCCCCGCAGATGTTGATTTTTAACATAATAAATTCAAAATCATTTTTGACTGAACGGAACATTGCGTGAATATCACTCGGATAATACGCATGAAGCATTTGAATTTGAATTAAATATGTAGGATATAGGGATAAAATGAAGTATTTTTAATGTACTTCATGAAGGCCAGAGGTCCATATAATATTACACCATTGCGTGGAAAATTATTCTTCTAATCCCCCTTCGTTTATGGAAAAGCTTGAATTCTCTGAAGGCTTATTTCCAAGATTTCAAAGCCAGAGAAAAGTTCAAAGTCACTGGTGTATTTTTGTTTACTCGCTTTACCCTCTAAATCGCAGGATCTTGATTTAGATATTGATCTGGGTCGCGAACAGGACTGTTTGATGTGCAGATTGAACTTTCTTAAAAGTATATTTACCGTTCTGGGTGTTTCGAAAGACCAGGAGTAATTTTATATTTCGAGTACCTGATGTGTTCGGAACAAATTCAAATGAATGGGAATATAACTAGTAATGCAGTAAATATAATCTGTAAGATCATTTCATTTCATTATAGTAATGGATACTTTGTAATAGATAACATTAATTGCTGATTGTGCACGCTAATAATGATAACACATCATGCCCTTTGCTAAGATTTTCCATCAAATCATCCTCATTGAAAAGGAATAAATTTCATTCTTCATACATCTGCCAAAATATTATTCGGGAACTAGAAGAACCATGACAAAATTCTCTTTAACTTCCCAAGCAAAGCCATGCGATACTGTACCCATCACTGAGGGGCTGCTCTAATATCATATATTTTTCAAAATTTGGAACGCAACAGGAGTGCTAAATTAGCGGCGTATAGACTCACTTTAACAGAATTGCAAAGTAAATTGTAATCTGATCGTTGGTTGAGATTGTGCTTGCGGCGAGCGTATTTACGATAGGGGCATGCAAAATTTTGTCTGGCGTAGTCCGACACAGAACAACTTTATTTGGAACCAGAGTCAGAGGCTCGGCACCTGGCGCCACTGTAGGATTAGATGAACTTTATGGTCCAATATCAACACGAAATACTCTGGGCTAAAACTTTGGGAGCTCAAGAAAAAACGATCCTGAGAAGAATGGATGGCACTCGTAATAAAAACGTACGTTATTCTTACAGAAAAAAAGTATGAAGAATTGAGGATACATAAGCGAGCTGCTAAGATTGAAATCGAAACATGAATACAGGGGGACTTTTGTATTCAAGTTAACACCTGGTATAATGCACAAATTACGAGTGCAGCAAATTTACGCACGAAAGTTATTTAGTTATTATGTACTTTACAACGGATCAAGTAGTGCATGCAATTATTGTTTGTGCCCAAACCTCATTTATTGAACAATCCACAAATGTCTGGCTTACCTTCAATATTGTCCTTGTCCAACTTACTGAATGTTAGTTTGAGCTTAAAAATTAAATAAGAAGTCATAGCACAGTAGGCAGATTTGTCGTTAACTAAGAAATTGGCTTGTAACAAAAATTTATGACTGACTGATGTGAGGTTATCGGAGGTATATTTTTGCATAGTTTTATGGGAGCACAAGTCGACTTAACACGTTGCCTCCGATTGCCTGATTGGTGTAAAACTTCACTTTGTACGCATAGTCACTAGAAGGATCTGAAAAAATTACAGAACGTAACATAAGTGGTACACATACGTACCACTTCGGAGTCAATGTGTTAAACTGTTTCAGCGTTGTAAAATACGTTCGATTTGGTTGCTGTTTCTTCGTTTCGTACTAAAACTCTTCCATATTCGTATGTTAGGTTGTACCTTCAAGTGACTGGACAGTAAAAATCCATGGAAATTAATGTATGGTTAGTTGTAACAAAGCTAGGTTATTCAAAGTAGTAAATGTACGAACTAAAGTCAAAGCTTTTTCTT
The DNA here is from genome assembly GCA_006783055.1 of Trinorchestia longiramus. NCBI lineage: Eukaryota > Metazoa > Arthropoda > Malacostraca > Amphipoda > Talitridae > Trinorchestia > Trinorchestia longiramus. Next base: position 392,788 of record VCRD01000221.1, read on the forward strand.
GCGTTTTAATGACTTACTCTAGTGCGACCCTAGAATCTTGTTCTGAGAGTCTAGGGTCACCCAGGGTGTCATTGAAACGCCAGTAAAAGCTTTGACTTGAGTTTGTACAATTCAGCATCAGTATTATTTTTTCAGCTTTGACTTCTGGTTTCTACTGCTGACACTACAGTTTTGTTCTGGTGCTGACACTACAGTTTTGTTCTGGTGCTGACACTACAGTTTTGTTCTGGTGCTGACACTACAGTTTTGTTCTGGTGCTGACACTACAGTTTTGTTCTGGTGCTGACACTACAGTCTTGTTCTGGTGCTGACACTACAGTCTTGTTCTGGTGCCGACACTACAGTCTTGTTCTGGTGCTGACACTACAGTCTTGTTCTGGTGCTGACACTACAGTTTTGTTCTGGTGCTGACACTACAGTTTTGTTCTGGTGCTGACACTACAATTTTGTTCTGGTACAGATACTAAACCGCCAGCTTGGGCGACTGGTGAACGAACCCGCTTGCGGCGCGGGAAGACCCGGGTTCGAGACTCGCAATCGCCGTGGTCTGTTGTGAGTGACTATCGGCGGCTAGAATTACGGCATGGGTCTTGGATATTTACCCAAAAATAGGCCAAACAGCTCGTTCCTAATGCCTCATTCTATTCTACTCTCTTGTTTTGACGCTTCGTGTCATTCATTTTTTGCAAGACCAATTTCAGACAGTCTCGATAATTATTTCACTAGACTCAGTTTCGTTTATTGGTGGTGTAAATGTGATATTTGAATGGTTCATTTTTTTAGATGCGTACGACAATTGTCATGAGCATTCTTTGAAAATAATCTGAAGAAAATTTTAACAATTTGCAAACCTTGAAACATGGTTACATAAACATTCCATCAGGTGGTACATGCATATTTATATCTTCCCTGTTATGAACAAACTGCATGTTATCATACTTCGTTTCCTGTCTATTGTATTTCATTGTAGATGAATTCATGCAAATATTTTAGGCTAAGCAGCAGATTATTGAAGGAAGAGATGATAAAAACCAGTCGTCATGGTAAAATCTGTTATTAACAGTCCTTAGCGATGTTACTATGAAGGTATAGAAATTTAAAACAAAAATTGAAGTACTACAGATTGATTCTTGGAAAAAACTAGTTCTTAGATTGTATTTTAACGTTTTCTTCTCCTGGTCAAAAATGTAAGCAAAAAGGGCCGGTAAGATATATCTACGGGACGTATTTTAATCCCAAATCGAACAATATTTTCGAATGCACGTGCAAGTTGAAATTACTACATTAATTCTCTTAAAAATGCATTGTGTAAGCTCTTCTCGTCTTGTGTCGCTGCTGCTTGAGGCTGGCCAGCCTGTGAGGAGGCTGTATGGGAGGCTGGCAGTGTGTACACCAGGGCCCATTTCCGTCTTGCATGGCCACGCATCGACCATTTAGCGCTGTTCTCGTGGTCGTTATTTCTGAACGTGATCACCCCATGTCGGCCAGTCAGCGTCATCAGAGACGTTTTCTCTCCTATTGCAAAGTGTTGAGAACTTCCCGTCAAAATTCGAGGCAGTTATCAGTAAAAATATTCGCAGCAGTAGAGCAGCAGGTAGCTGTATAGATGAAGTTTTATATCTACTAGTTTCTTTAATTTTCACAATTAATATAACTCCTTACCATTTCCCTCCCTTCAGGGGTGGAGACTACGAGAGGTGAGCGAATTTTGGTAAGGGAATTCTCACGAGTGTTACAAGATTTACTCATGGTTCATTTTTAGCCAATTTTCAGCTAAAGATTTAGTTTGCCTTTTGCTGCAGTGTTCGATAGCTACTAATCAAATATGCTTGTCTTGACATACGTATGTGGTACGAATTTTTTGCACTCAAGTAATGCTTTTCCAAAAAAAGGGAAGGATCCAAGACAGAGTCCCAATCCAAGTTATATAAAAAATAGAATTAATGGCGAGTTATTCACCTCCCATACTTTTTTGTGTATCCAGATTACCTTTTACTACCCTTGATCACTCCTCTCATTTCTACGTTTAAATATACTGTAGATTTCGATTTAACACTGGAACACATTCTTGTAACTCCATGACTTGTTTGATCATAAGCAGCTCGTTCATAGTCTCTAAATTCTCAAACAATTTCAATTCTCTGTTTTCCTTGCGACAACTCGCTTACTGAACCTGACCTCCGTCATAGCATTTCATTTTAAACTATTAAACTGTTTCATTTCTCATGGACATTTCATTGTTTCTACACTTATTTTGTTCTCTGCGATTTTCTTGATCTACAAGTTTCTTCATCATCCATAACGGTGAAATAATCAAACTCTCATATGAACTTCTGTGTCCGTTCAAACAATAATCCTCTACTGTAAAATTACTCCAAAATATAACTCATTCGGCATAAAAAGTCTGCAAAGTCACGATAAGAGCTAAATAGTCACTAGTACAAAATAACAAGAAAAATTCTTGCCCACATGTGGAAGAAATATTTTTTTAACGTCAAATAATGTCCTTACAGGAATTGTACAACTACATGAGTTCGTTTTCTTAGGTGATGAGAAAGGAAATAATACCCTGAAGTAACGAGACCGTGGGCTGGAGTCACGGGTAATTTTATGCTTTCCTCAAAATAAAGAGACGTACAGTAAGTTCCCCTCGTCAACACTCCCTGTAAGTCGTAAAAGCTTAAGAAACGGTACGGAGATCTCTTAGGGGATCCTTACTTGTATGTTTGCCCGAGCTGTGATGTGTTGGAGAAGAAGGGCACGAGGCTCGGGCCTTAAGTGCCCAAAATCGGAATTTACAATGCGCGAGAAGGGTTGCGAGAATCGATATGTAGCATGTTTGTTAAACGTTCTTTGAACATTTAGGTTGTGAGTGAAACTAAGATGACAAGAATGACTAGTTTTGCTCATGGGGTGAGGCTGAATCTTGGATGCTGTCTGGGAGAACCGAATAGTGTAGCATTGAGTTTGTTTCTGAACATTGCAGCAGGGTAGAAGGGAGTGTTTGCTCTATGGATATGAGTGAATGCAAAGTTTGTTTCAAAAATACTGAGATTTTCCCCTTTATTCGGATGATCTACGACGCGATGAAGCTAATAGTAGATAAATCATGTACAGGAAGAATTGGAGGAACATGTTGCTTTCAAATGAAGATGCCGTTATCGGTGTTATAACGCAGCTGGTCGAATTTAATGTGCGGAAAATAAAGCATAGGTTCATTGCCATTTAACCGTGTAGAAATACATGTATTGCAAAGGAAATGAGTACTGAAAACATATTCCTCATGAAATATGTGACAGGTAAGTAGATATATATAAACGATACAGAGAGGATTAATAGTACAAGAGTATAAATAAAACATACGTTATAGAATATGAAGATGATGTATCGGTTATTTGTCAGCGCAATTGAAGAAGTGAATAAATGAAAATTTATAGAAAAATGAAATGTATCGATTTCATTTCATAAAATGAAGGAACGATTTTATGTATTATGAGAGGCCTGAGTCACAGTAAGACAATGATAAGTAATGAGTCTTACAAACATTCTAGGTATGAAAAAGTGAAAAGAAACTATAAAGAGGAGCGAAAATTATATCATCGTAGAGGAGATTGGACCATTTTAGAGAATTTTCGTATGCACAATATGCCTGGTTCGATCTGCGAGCAGCATATAGATGAACGTTGGTAGATCTTTAGCGGAAAATTTGTTAACAAATTTTTCGTAAGTTTTGAAGGAAAAGAAAAGGACGATAGGTATGATAAATTGCTCGGGATGTAACTTTTAAAAGGTGAAAATGTAAGATGTCAATGGAAAGGATCGTGCTGATAAGAGGTTTGCTTAATATTTACCTAGTGGTTATTATAAGTAACTGACAGTGGTTATTGTACGTAGCTGACAGTGGTTATTGTACGTAACAGAGAGCGGTTTTCGTACGTAGATGGCTGTGGTTATTGCAAATAGTTGACGAAAAGACAATAGTGGTAGCTGCAGAAGATGGAAGAGGGTTGCTTTTCAGAATCAGGTTGATAAGGTAGTGACAAGAAGCACTGAGATGGATGCAGAGTGACAAGAAGCACTGAGATGGATGCAGAGTGACAAGAAGCACTGAGATGGATGC
>VCRD01000222.1:0-11091 GCA_006783055.1 Trinorchestia longiramus
CACAGGCACAAGTTAGGTTTAACCCACAGGCACAAGTTAGGTTTAACCCACAGGCACAAGTTAGGTTTAACCCACAGGCACAAGTTAAGTTTAATCAGGGTCAATGAATCCGTGAGTTTCACCTTCTAATGAAAAATCTGCCAATGCTTCAGTTCAGTCCTAAGTTATACACACTACCGCATGCCAAACGATTAACAAAAAATTTAAAACTTGCATAACCTTTTTCATTCACATTTTTTACCCCGTATTGTACTTCATCAATGAACTTCGTAAACTAACTAACTTTTAAATTTTCCAATTCCTTCTTTTTAATTCCGGAATGCCACAGTTATCAAATTTTCAACAAACAGCGATTAAAAGAACATTACACATGGTAACATTCTCCTTAAGAAAAAAATATTCATCGTGGAGACTGAAAAATGCCTAAAAATTTTTCGAGAGTTCTTTAGTTCGATAACTAAAATTCAATTTACCGATGTTGTCTGTTAATAATAGCTTTCTGTTTCCAACTGTTAATCAAACTGGGCCAAATTACTAAATTTTCAGCGGGGCATCCTTAAGTTCAGGTTACGAGCACGAAAGAATTTCGAGAACAGCATTCTATGGTCAGTTTTCCTTTCCATACGTTGAAATTATATTCATGATCACAGCCTTCTTCGAAATCGTCTCTTGTGAGCAGTTTAAAGAAGCACAAACCAAGCTATTATTTTGAAGCTAGTGCAATCAATTTATGACATTTCTTGCCTAGATTTTATTCGGCAAATTAATAGAATTCAGAAATAACACTCGTTTCCTAGTCTCAAACATTCAGTTATGAAATTTCACGAATTAAAAATTTCAATATTTCACACATTTTGATCTGGTAGTTTAGTTCCTATTTCAGCATTACAATTTCTACTGTGTACCACACCAGCTCCCAAAAAGAGTAAAAACAAACACTTCATACACAAGTAAGAGCTCACAGCGCGCAAGTCAGTAATGGGACTCCGTACGCAGCCGCAACCAGCACGCGTAACAGCAGCAGCGCAACAGCTCTTCCGAGCCACGGCAGCATCGGCAATCAATATGACAGGAGCCGCTCATCACGCTCCACATTTTTGGCCAAGAGTTTCAAAAACATTTCTCGATTTGAGGGCAAAACCGAGCGCCGATAACCGTAGGATCAAGGCCTCCTGAAAAGGAGACAAAGAAGCTGTTGGTTGTTTCTCCAAAGAGAAAACAAAAAGCAGTACAATAGGAAAAATAATAACAAATCTTCTCAGTAAACTTAAATGAGCAGAAAAGGGCAAAACTATTCCCGTATCAATGTTGTGTATTTTTTTATGAACTGCTTGACAACATGAACTGTATGTTCTTGATTAAAAAATAGTTTTCTGTGGCGATTCCACGATTTAGATTTGACCAATTTGAAATTATTATAAAAACCAATGTATTAAAGATTTTTGTCGAATAATTGTATTTTAAATGAACGTTTTTCATGAATATATACATAATTTCCATTCTGTATTTTATCTACCAATAACATGGCCGTGTAAAAGAAGGCTAATAACGGGGAAACATAACGTGTTTTACAGTAATCCAGCGCTTGTGGTATCCACAGTACAATGATTATAACAATGTATACCCATCGTGATTTCAGTTCCATAATTTTTCTTCTGTAATGGATTGGAAGAAATGGGAAGGACACACACAGATAGAGAAAGAGATGGAGATACACTGTGTATTACAGAAGTAGACTAGATTGTTCCTGTCTAAATTTCACGGTTTATACTTGAGAAATTTGAAATTATTATAAAGAGAAATATATTAAAGAGTTATGACGAATTATAGTTTTAAATGAATATTTTTCATTGATATGTACAGAACTTCTATTCTGTATCTTACCTACCAATAACATGACCTAGAAAGTACCCGTGCAAATTCCACGGTTTGAAGGTGATGAAATTACGGATCTATGAAATAAAGTACATTTTTCAGTTTTACCCGTGGTACTCTCAGAACCTGAATGTTTTTCATGAATGTATACAGAACTTCCATCCTGTATCTTATTTACCAATAACATGACCGAGTAGAAAAAAAACAACAAATATATACCCGTTCTAATTTAGGTTCAATAATTTTTCTTCATTAATAGGTTGGAAGAAATGGGACGAACACACACAGAGAGAAAGAGAGATAGAGACAGAGATGAAGATACTATCAGGTCTCAAACTAAGTTTCCGAATTTGATCTATAAAAACAAAGGTAAATTTTCCCACGGTAAACTATCTAGTAAGTAGATATTTGAAGAATGATATTAGTTCCGAAGCATTGCCTAATCCCAAACGAATAATATAATTCCCGCTGGTTTCCTGACTATTGTCAATAAATTAGGAGACGAGTTTCTCTTAACAGTGAATATTTTAGATTGCTCAGATCGATCATACATTTTCCCTTATAACTTTTGATAAAAAAATTCTGAGGTAAGTCATGCGCCACTGTTCAGCTTTGTTGATGATGGACATTAGCGCGGCATTACTCTGTATTTCTGAAAAATAACGCCACACCAGCGTCATTGTCAAGTGTTTTTGCAACAGAGGTCTCCAGCTCCTAATTTTTCAGTATTTTGGACGACTTTAGAGTATGAATGGCACATTAGTGAAGACTGGGGTCATTCATGCACCATTACTGATATGAAGTGAAGAATTGGAAGATGAACTACACATCTACATTCATCTTTTTGAAAATAGACAATTCCACGTCATGTCTGAATATTTTTTATGGATTAGATGAATGACATGCCCTGATTAAGCTACCAAACATCAATGAATTCAAAGTCTAGATCTGTTCAACGATTTTCAAATGACGAGAAAGCGCTTGGTTGATACCGTGGAAATGGTTTGTCGGTCGGAGGAATGATCTCTAAGTGCTGAAATTGAAGATTTTCTGCAGGCCAAGAAGAGCTTTCATGTGAATAACATGAGACTTGTCGGAGAAAGATTGCGTTTCCACTAACAGTGATTAACATGGCAGAAACTCAAGGGCAAAATTCATAGGACTAAGACTGAAGGCCGTACAGCCCTCGGTCAAGTCTATTGATGCATTGGCTACTTTCAGCTTCGGCTGCTCTTTAAAACTGTAAACGAGCATCAGCACACCTAAATATTGTGTACGAATGCTTCAAGATTACTATATAAATTTAATTAACTATAATTACGAGCTGTGCAAACATAATGCTTGAAAGAACCAACATGTGTCTCTTGAAGATCCGAGTATCAAAATCTGCAAGGCGTTATCACTCCCATACAAAAAGTGGAAATAGTCATCACTTTGAAATCTCAATTCTTCATCATACAACTCATAAGAAGAAATATTAAAACCGCAAAGCAGCTTAAAATCAATCAGAACATTATCAAACTGCACATCCATGTAATTTTTTACAGGGTTTAAATTTACGAACCAAGCTTCTGGGCAGCCTAATCATTTCGATATTCCGGTACTTCATGGTTCAAGCACATAACTATCAACATTAAATTCTATACGAATGAAGGTTCACAGTATTTAATCTACTATGTAAATAGAAATAAGGATCACATTTAAAACCGAAAACCTATCTCCACTATAACTTAGATTTATGTCAAGTTTGCACGTAATAACGATTAACCCACACGACCTGTACTCCAGCACTTCGCTAGGTTTGAGGTTCATGCAAGACACCACTGCTCTAGCACTTGCTTGTATTGGAGCATTATGCCACGACCTGGAAGATGGGGGAGGAGCAGGAGTCGGTAGCAACACCGTCAATTGAATTGCGGCGGATTACAGCGTTGCCTGCACCCGATTAGAACAGCTCAGGAGGCCACGGAATGAACTGGAACGAGGCCTAGGGTCTCCTGAATTGCAGGTGACTGAATAACGCCTGTTGTATGAGACCAAACTAAGTACGGAAAATATGTTGTCCCATGAATGCAGTCCGTATGATAATGTGAGACAATGTGTAAGAAGACGTCAGCTGAAAAAAGCCAGAGTGAGTAAGTGGCTGAGAATGTCCCATGATACAAGATCAGCTGAATATGAAACAATATAAGGCCAATGTGAGTACCTTCGTTCTGTATGAGGGCAAAATGAATAAGAATGACTCAGGTTTCATTGAATTCCAGGAAGAACGAAGTTAGGCTGAATAAGATCAACCTAACTACAGTTACTCGGATGTATGATGTGTAATTAAATGTCATCAGACTGCATAATTTTTCACTGAGCACGCTCTACTTCGGAAATGTTCACTGACATACGACGATATACGCAATGATTGAGAAGATAAGATTCACTTGAATAACGGTCAAGCGACGCTTGGGTGAAAAGATTCGATTTAACTCATATAGTTGAGAAAATTTTGATACAAAAATTTTAAATAATGTATAATAATGACTGAGTGATAGTAATTAGAATTCAGATGTTATAGTCTTGTTGAAATTATTCTGCATAATTTAGACAGGTTCGAAATATTTTCACCATTAAAATAAACGTTAGTAAACTATTGATAAAACTGCAGCGACCTCCTACAACCCTCCTGTCACACCTGGATAAACATTTTGGCTTATCAAAAGTCGTGTTCATTGCAACTCCTTGGGCTTCCTCTATATTAACTTCTTTAAAGTTAATTTGTTGAACCTTTGAAACAATGGAGTCTATACGCTCAAACGAGTTCACCTTTCTCTGCCCAGCTTTTACCGACTACTAGATGATGCAATGCTTTTCTCTACTCCTAGAAGTATTTATTTTACAGCGTGTACTATCGCCTTCCCTAAAACGAGTGAGTAGTTCAGTTTATTGAAACACCTCGTTCATACACGACGTGATTTCATTCTCATTATTAAAGGGAACGAAAAATGTGAAAAAAGGCGTCACGAAAGTTGCAACTGCCTTCATATTTGACAGTTCAGGTCCCAGAACAAGAATTGAGGCCTAAACCGTGGGGTGGAACCAGCATTCGGACAGTTTCAAAATTGTATTGAATGCAGTTTCAGACATACTGTAATTGTTATACTTATAAAAACGTAACACAAAGCAAACATTACTAAGCAGCAAAACTACTAATTTTTTCAAGAGCATATAATTTACCATTAAAAAAATAGGGGTTGAAAAACTATTTCGATACTTTCTTTGGAATGTTTTACAAGGGTTCATTCCAGAAATTTCGCCCATTTAATGACTCAGGAATATTTCAGAAATTGCTACAGACTGCGTAGAGTACCTTAGCTGTCAGTAAACTCTTGCGTTGGAAGTCGGTCATCACTTGGACGATACTTTTTCTTAGCTGAACATGAAGTATGAAATTATTCGAAAATACGTATAATTTTCATGCGTGCTGCAAGTAACAGTTATCGAAGCATTTTTAGAAGCTTGAATGTTCTTGTCAGCGCAGTAGCTTACATTATTATGAAATGGAGAAACATTGGGAATATCTGTTAGAAGTAACAAAATATGTCAGAAGTGACTGTTGAACACTTCACACCGTTCAAAGATGATCCTTCCGTCACTAGAGAACACCATCAAAACAATCTTCGTGCGAGTTGGACTTGGACAAAGAAACCATCTGTAGTGAACATGATTGATTGAAATTGCTGAAGAAAACTTATTTGAAATCATGGTTGCAGTCTGCCAGAGGCTTTTTAAAGTGTGTTACTAACTTTTAAAAACAAATTTTATGATCAGATGAATCAACGATCGAGCATTTTGACCACTATGATTCAACACACTTGTGGAAAATGGACGGAATTGCATTTGTCCATAAGAATATCTTACTACTCGTAAAGCTTGGTTCCGGACGCATAATGGTTTGGTGTTGTTCTTCCTTCAATGGCATCGGACCACCGGAAATACTAAAAGGGACTAGTAATGCCAAGTATCCCTTGACACTAGAATAATAATTTTCTCAGATCAGTGGAAACACTCAAATTTGGAAATGAATGGTGATTTCAATAGAACATCACAGAACGTACTATGAGAGGCACGTGTCATTGGATAAAACATAATAATCTTAATGTAGTTCTGTCGCCTGGCCAATCACTGAATTCAAATAAAATCAGAAATTCATGAAGCACGCTATTAAGTGAGTCTGCAAGCAGAAAATCACTAACCTTCATGAGTATACGACTCTCCAAATATAAATGGACTCAGATTTCAGAGAAATTCACCAGAAATTAATTAAAGCAATTACGATACGAAGCACTCAAGTTCATTAGTGGTAAATGAAAGCGTCTCAACTAAATGTTAAATATTTTTTCCGGTTTCCAAACACCTTTTTCAACCCTTATTTTTGGTGTTTGTATATATATATATATTATACATACAAGAGAAAATTCTCTGTTTTGCAATTAAGTTATATTTCTTGTAATAAATTACGTATTTTTTATGTCTTACAATTGAATTTCGTCTAAAAATGCAATTAAAAAAGGCTTGAAAATGGCTTTCACCTCGTTGTAGCTCATCAAGTTAGAAAAATTTACAATAAAATCCGCTTTCTTGAGGCGAACGATTTCACTTTATGTGAGTTGGCTCAAAGAAACGATTTATGACGCTGCAGACCAACTTCTACTGCTGCACATGATTCTCTACCGATTATTAACAATAACTGAAGTTAAGAATGTTTATTATTCTATTATTCAATATAAAAAACAAACTCAATGCACCGTCACGGTACAATAGCAGTGCCGGCAGACAGCACAGGAGTTAACGAGAAGAAGAAGAAGAACCTCTACAGCATTTAGCAATGCAGATTGAATGGCCCATTAAAAGCGCCTCTACTGCACGCCAGGCAGTAGGAATGGTCTCAATTAGAATAAGCTCCCTTTATGAAGACTTAAAAGTACATTGCGACTCTATTTTTTAATGTTAACATACCTCCTCAGAGTAATTATTCAACCATCATCAGACCTAAAGTACAACCGATTCTCGAGCATAAAATTTCGATACAATTAAAGAGCAAAGGAAAAATTTGTATTGCGACTACTTTGCGAACCCCTGAGCATATAAGCGGTCCGAACAAACTTTCTAGTTTTATGTTCCCACAACGGCATGTAGATATTAAGACATCGCATTACTGAACATTACTTCTAAACTATTGCCTGCCGACCAATATACACGCCACTTCATTTAACATTTTCTAAAACTCATTGAAAATCTCGTCGGTACTCGTTTCTTTGGAAGTACACTGAACACGCCTCCAGTACCAACAGCATTTCCAGAGGAGCGTCCACCTCAACTGACTTCGCAGACGTCAATGTTCTGGCCATGAAGCACTGAATATTTAGGAGCGTTCGAAACACGCCATCAATTTTGGATGGCCGAGGTGGTAAGCCATTGCATTAAATAATGGAACGAGGAAGTCACGGGTTCCTTTACTTTATTGCAGTTCCTGTAGTAATTTATGATTTAATTTCGATGTAAAATCTTGTAAGTTTAAAAACCAACAAATTTATGGACAAGACCAGCACACCTGACCAGCGATTTTCCACTTCTGGAGCTCGGTTGTAAACCGACACCAAGGACTAAGATATACATAGAAAAAGTATGCTTAGTGTGTTCCCTAGTTACGAATGTAACTCGTGCTTTCACCGACCGCTGTCAATGCATCGAACTCAAAATCGAAAAAGCGGCACCATAGGACTCGGAAGCGCTTATATGGTATAACAGGGATATTAATTCTCTCATCAGATCAAAAAAGTACTCATAATTATTGTCAAGAATAAATAACTATACAGAAGTGAAATATTCGTTATATGCTCAGTTTTCTATTTCACTTTTTTAATATTTTCGCTTTATTTTAATAGTTTATTAAAATATGCAAGGAAATGTGATTCATTCTTCAAAATAGATGAAAAGGTTTCAAATATGACTATATGAAACAAAGTCTTTTGTTATTATTATGCTTAGCAACTGTAATTTTTATAGGAAAATATCATGCATGTAAATAATTTTTCCAGTAAAACAATAAATGGTAATTTTTGTTACCAAATATTTCTACAACAAACTACGAGTTGTCGCAGTTCAAATAGTTTCAATTTTTCTCTTTTCCTTCGAATCTCATCTCGAGTTTCTAACCAAGTTAACGGCAATTTTCAGTGCATTATTGTTTAAGCTATGAATATGAACACAAATATTCTGAAATTTATTTGCTTTGATATTTGCTGAGCAGCGCAGGATGTTCTATTCTGAAGAGTTCATGCGAATGAACGTAACGTTTGAAAGTATTTTACACTAAATGAACGTATCCTCAGCCCAAATATACAAAGGTTCTTCAAATAACAAGGATCGAATGCATGTTCCTCTTAAACAATTAGATCATGTTCTCTGAAGTGAAAACCTGAAAGTCCTCTAGACTTAAAGTAAACACTAACATTAGATAGAAATGAAGATTGGGTAAATATCGTGTAACAGCAGACTTGGTGGAACAATATATGCATTTTAAGTTCAGTCAGAGAATCATTAGTAATTGTCGTAAGATGTAATTCAGACATCAAACATTTCTAACGTAAAAAAGTTTATCAACGATCACCCCATGTCAACGTTGATGCTAAAATGACACTGAAGAACCAGCATTCAGCGTCAGCGTTTCAAAATCTGTAGTAAAATTTCGACATCGTAAATAAAACTTTCACTTTTGAAGGTTGTGAAAAACCGTAAGCTCAAGAAGAAACTTAGACCGGGTGAATAAGAGTGCTCTCGACACTGGATTACAGTGCTAATTAATTACACTTTAGAAGCAAATTGAAAACTTTGATGAAATCTTAAGGAGAACAGGAAAAGAGAAAGTAATTTTTAGGAGATTCGTAGACACGAAAATGCTAATCAAAGGCATTTTTTCAGTAAAAGTTCTAGGTAAAATGAGGGGTAACCACGTAAGAATGAACAGAAAGGTGGTCAAGACTGTTAATTTTTAGACAGAAACTAACGGATAAATTAGAACAGCTAGCACTAAAGCAAAACAGAAGCCATGGCTGATGCGATCAAAAGCTCAAATCATCAAAGGCGTCAAACAGCTAAAATTCTTAACTTCATCAAAATAGAGATATGATGACTTGAAAGTTAAGTATTGAAGATTGTGCAGAACTAATAACTAACTGCTTCCAAAACGTACAATAAACGTGCAAATAGTTTACACGATGGACCATAGAAAACTATTTCGCTGATACAATACACTACTATTTCATCAATTATTTTGCTGATACAACACAGAATTATTTCAGCAATCACTTCGTTAAAGGTATTGAAAATTGACAAAAATTTTCATTAAAATTTCATCGAAATGAAGCAGACAATCAGAAGTTAATATTACAATGTTATCGTAGAGGTAACTTAGAACAAATGAAGCTAAATAGAATTTATAAGGCCATGAATGAGACTGCAAAGTTCACTCGTAAAAGTTTCAATACAACAATATACGTAGACTAACACGAACGTTTTCATTGGCGCACTGAAAAAATCAGACTGCAATGAAGTATCAAAGTTCCAATTAATGGGTTTAACTATAGTGAAAACTTAATGCAGCACACATTCGTACTTTTCTCCTCCATAATGGAGGAACCTTCCCTCCCCTAACGATGAACACAAGAATATGTTACACACTTTCAGCTTTCCATAATCAAATTAACATAAAATGAGTTAGCCCCGCATAGTTGTAAATCAGCCGCTCTTAACTGAAAGCAAAAAAATTCAGAATTTCACTTTCCAGGACGCCCAGACCGTGCATTTACGTCGGTCACTGCCGGACCTCTGAAAATGTTCGCAAAAAAAATCATCAAGGAAATTCGGAATCAGTCAAGACTGACATCTCACGATTGATCTCAAGTAAAAAAGTTTCTACAAATAATGCTTGAGTTCGCTCAGCTTGAATTGTTCTAAAATAGGATAGAGATGCCACGCCAAATTGAATAAAACTGATGTTAAGGTTAAGATTGCCACAAGGGTTTAAGGTTGGTATTACAAGGCTGGATCGTAAGTAGGAAGCCAAATCTTAAAATCCATGCATGAATTCGCAAAAACCTAATCATTACTCTAGCAAAAAAATGCATCAGACATCCCATTAGAAGTGTCCAAATTATGTAAAAAATAAAACTATTAAATTTTACATTAGAAAAAATTCAATTATGAATGTAGTTTCCGTGATTATCTATGACTTTTTCCTTCTACTCATAAGTTTTTAATTTCATTAGTGGAAATTTTTAAAAATTTTCTTTTCAACTTTTGTATGATTTTCAAAGGTTTCCCAACTCAAGTGATTTTGTAAACTACAAGACAATTAGTAGTCCGAAAGAACAACATCAAGAGATTTTTTCAAGTGATGCTACAGAATTATTTTCAAACGACACCGTAAGGAACTCGCCTTCAAACTCAATTCGATGTTTCATCTTCAAGGCTCAAACATAAACTCTTGAATGTTACAAAGCATCTGCTAGAAGTTCTTTCATTCACGCATTTTCCTTCATAGTCTGATTAAATATTTCACATGACATCAGCTGTCGAGTTCTGTTTTCACAGCTTGTAAAATATAAAGTGCCTCTAATTCTCCTTATGAAAGTACTTCTACGTTCAAACGGTTATATTTAGTGATTGTTTAATGACATAATCCCACAGAAAGAAATTTAATTAGTTGAAATGTTCAATTAGTTCAAATTAACTTTGCAGCGAAAGAACAAAGCAATAACAAAAATATAAAACCATCAAAGTGTTTCTGGGAAATTGTTAAAAGCTACACAGTCGAAAGTGAACACAGTTACCACAGTACCAAAAAGCGCGGGTTCTAGCGTTGCAAAATATACCAGAAAATGAAACGTAAACACCGAGGCTGCTTTAGCAACTGGCACTGAACTGAGCAGCTGGAGTGGAGGTTCCATGAAGCTTAATGTCGATGACTTCAAATAATCGCACGAGTTCACATCTCGCCTGGTGAACACGAGGCGTAATTTGGAGTATGACAGATGACGCGACTTCAGTGTGTGGTGGCTCATGCGAATACTGGGAGGTGCTGTTAGGAGGTACTGCTGAGAGGTGCTGTTAAGAGGTGCTGCTGAGAGGTGCTGTTAAGAGGTGCTGCTGAGAGGTGCTGCTGAG
>VCRD01000222.1:16007-55203 GCA_006783055.1 Trinorchestia longiramus
TATGGAGTACGAAGAGTAGTGCAGTGTAGTACAGGAGAGTAGTGGAGCAAGGAACAACACTATAATGTCATTGATAACCTCACATGCAGTAACAGCAACACCAACTTCCAGACATTTATGTAGAACCACGGAACCACAACATGACCATTATCACCACCTGAAGTATTAGTATCCTCATCACCATCATTACCACCAGAAGCATCAGCATCCTCATCACCTGCAGCATCAGCATCCTCATCACTATTATCACCATCCACAGTATCAGCACCAATATCACTACCACCTGCAGCATCACAGGTAACAGCATCACCACCAACAATACTAGTAACAGAAGCACTAGTACTGCCATCATCTACAGCATCACAGACATCAACATCACCACCACTAACACCAGCAGCAGCATCACCACCACCAGCAAGGGGCCGTGCGACAGCTCTAACACACACACAGACACACACACGCACACACACACACACACACACGCACACACCAACGATCAATAAGTGTGCGTGCACCCGGTACGCACACACCGCCTCTTCCCTCACACGCTGCCCTCTCACAAAAAAACACGCTCACATGATTCACCTCAGAAGGGAAAATTACACTCCTTTACTCACGTATTCCGAATATGAGGGCTTCGTTTTTTCTATGGTTCTCTAAAATAGGAAAATTTCAAATAGAAATACGTGTTTTGTACCCTAATGCTAAAACTTGGTCCCGCGAGATTTTACACATATTCTCGAAAAATAAGTTGAACCAAAATTCATATCGCCGTTTCATGCACATGAAGATTAATAATTTTATGAAGAATATTTGCATTTATTGAAGGTCATCAAAATTTTGCTTCCCGTAATAACCTTTAAAAACATAGTTTCCTAGACGGTCTAAAAATGAGGGCGAAATTAAATTGTCAAACATTTCAGTACCTGTTAAAAATTAGCAAGCAGACTTCCATTTTAGAAATCCTACCTTTCCCACTCACTGTACATTATTCATTTGACGAGTCTCAGTAGAGGTGAGTGGTGACAATATCTCAGTGCAGACCTACCCACGTGTGTTTTCTACGCGATGTACTGATTATACAATTTTTTACGTACAGTGTGCATTTGCTATCCCATCATTTCCTGTGACACAAAACATTCTTTACTAACACAAACATACGCTATAGAATACGGATCTAAATTGACACAAACAAATGTTATTCTTCGTTTGAAAATATCAACAAAATAAGGTTTGTCTTTATATATATTCAGCTACTGAATTTTAGGAAGTCGGTTGCTGCAGAGACCTAGTATTACTCTCTTGAATTCAACAGAAGATATCGCACATTCAACCTAGAAACCCAGAAAATCCGTCAGAAATTCCGGTACCAGGCTCGTTTCTTTGGGGAAACAGAGATATCGATATACATATACGAATAAAATGTGTTCAAAAATCAATCATGTACAATTAAAGGGTCGTTACTCCTGAGCAAACACAATGATGTACGGTACTCAATTGCTAACTGCGAAGACTTGGAATAGGTATTACCGAGTGTTAAATTTTTTGAAAAATGTTAATGATACATACGAATATTTGGCCTCAACGATGCATCATTTTAAATGTAACTCTACCGTGTATACGAATTCATGTTTGACAATTAAAATACGCAATAGGAATTTAGGCAATCAAATATTTGACTAACTCGATATCAGTTCCTATGCGATTACAACTCCACAATGACATACAAGAGCATTTTAAAATTTATTTCGAATTCAAATTCATTTGAGGTTGAATAATATAAATATAGCGTACTAACAAAACCCATCCCGCCAGTTTGCATGGGAACTTTTTCTACTCGGTGCATACCTTACCCACTCTTCTTACCTGATAGTGGGTGAGAAGTTCGGAAATTTAACTTTCCATAAGAAAAAACTGTTAAAAAGCCGCCCCTAAAGCTAACACGATCCTCCAAGTTACCTCCCCGGTCACGTTAACAGGAGATGCCCGTCCAGGAAATTTACTACCCATCCTTCATGGCAGCCGGAGAGCCGGACGGAGGGGGGGCCTATGCTGCAAGAACAAATCCCGCGTAAGGAGCGTCGAGGGTGAATCCGTTTGAGTCTTTCCTTTTGAGCCCTCATAACATCCCAGGCTGCGAGCGCTGGTGCGCTCCCCTTGCCCCACCACTAAAGTGAGGGAGGGAAAACGCCAAGAGTTTCAGTTGCCCGTGGACCTCCGTAGCATTAACACGTCTTCAGGTCCTTCCCGACTCTCCACACGTGGTGTTAAACATCTGCTCTCGACCGATCCAGCAAAAGACGTCTGAACCCACCACCTCTCACGCGGTGTGAAGTTCCAGTAAGGAGAAAGTTGCTCGGTTCGATTCGGAAAGGTTGAGAACAAAGTTCACATTTTCACTGCCTTTCATGCAAAGACCGAAAAATTCTAGAAGAAATACGCCGGACCTCCAAGACTTTCAGATCGAATTACCAGGAAGCGATAAACATTCTTTCGCACTCAGGGAAAAAATACAACAGATGAAGTAGAGCTCTCATTTTGGAAATTTTCTCTGGAGTACCGAAGTGCATAAAGAGAAGTGATAATTTACGCGAAATGTGATTTGTTTTCTTTTTTCAACACCAACGGGAACTATTCGTCTCTATTACGAAATAATCTTTTATTGAACAAAATTTCTATTACTTTGTTCCCTAACATATACAAACTTCAGTCGATTTACCAGCGTATTAGATATATCAGATTGTAGAAATACTGGATGTTCGAAAAGTAAGTTTCCATAGTTTCCTGTGACTTCGCATGTCCCTTAATATGAATAAAAAAGTCACGATTTGGAGGATTGCCATGGAGACGTTTGGACTCAAGCAAAATGCACGCGAATTTCATTCCGCATCATCCCTTCGTGTTAAATCCTTCACTTTTGTCTCATTTCCAAACACTACCATAAGAACATGACCAAAATATGGAGTATTTCATTGCCTTTCAGGGAATAAAAAAGTAGCAGCCACACCAAATTTAAAAGCAGCGTAAAGGAAACCAAAGTAACCTACTGTGTGTGTATATTGTATACATATGAATTCGTGCTATATTCAGCATGTGCGTTAGCCCCCTGAAATAATCAAGGATTGAAATAAGTTCATACGTCTGACTAAACAACGAAAAATATTTCTAGTTATGAAAAAGTTCATCCACCAAAAACCACTGCGTAAAGAAGTTAGAGAAAAATTGTTACGAGGCGGAGGACGTGTAACAAAAGTGACCAGTAGTCGATGAAGAAAAAATTGAACAGGATCGGAAGAGAACGAAAAGGGTAATGAAGAAGAAGCAAAAAATCTACAGGCAAAGAAACAAAAATTCTACCAAAACCAGGTGAACCCAAAATCGAAGCTGAAAACAGGGTTATTTCAGGAAATCTGCGAGTCGATGCTGGTCAAAAGTCTCTGAAAGGAATTAATTAAAAACAGGGAAGGATGAAGATAGGGCTCGTTCCAATAAAGAAACTTGTAAAAAATGGAACACAATTACTTTTCTACTAGAAATATTTAGAGAAATACTTGAATAACGAAATAACTGAATTACGATCTGAACCGACAACAAACGAACGACTGCGTACAAATCAAACTAGATTCTGAACGGAAAACTAAAATGCTGGAAACGTGTGGGAACGAAAAAAAAAGTGGGAACGAAAAGAAGAAGTGGGAACGAAAAAAAGAAAAACGAGCGATGACGCGGAAGATTGAGTAACCACAACAGCACCAACGAAAACAAACGCATGAAAACGAAATTAGATTTCAAAATCAAATTTGCAAAATATACTTCAAACGCGCTGAAGAACAACATCGGAGAGTAATGAACAATTTAAGTAAATGGTAGTACTTTGAGAGAGGTGTAAATCTGACAAATACTTGGACAGAATATATGATTGAAGATCAAGATGATGAAGAAGCTAGTACAAAAGTGCATGAAGCAACAAACACGCTGAAAAGAGGGAGAAGGAGGTGGAGGATTGGGTTTCTCCCGCAGCCCGTGCGAGCTTGCCAACCATGAGAGGACTTGCGCCAGGTGCGGCTTATGGCGCGGATGCCAGCCAGAGTGTGTAAGCGCTCGTCACAGAGAAACGTTGGCTTGCGAACACGAATAAGAAGAACTGTACTCGACCCAAGCTTGGCGGGTTCGGGTTACGGACCCAGTATGGCGGTGTCAGAGCTTATTTTTTAGGGCGCTGGCATGCATCGTGACATAGCAGGCAGGCCTTTTGAACCACCGCCTTGCATACAGCAACACACACACACCTTACGCACTCAGGAAACGTGCCAAAATTCTTCTGACAACACCCCCAGGGCTAATCCTTACCACCATCACGTACGGTCACTACCATAAGGCTTGACTACAAGACCTTTCACGATCACACCATCCCCACCACCACTCTTCTGCATTTACCGCAGTGCCAGATAAAAGACCAGATGATTCTACCACAGCTGGCTGGCATCACAGCTAAATTTGGGCCAACGCTCACAGAAGAACAAGAAAACGAGACGCGCATCGGTCGCATATATTTCAAGATCATGAGGTGACTCAGCGCTTGCTGTCATTTCAGCCGACTGAATGTTCATCGCATTCCGAAATGGAGCAAAATAATGAATTGCAGAAGTGTGTCGTCGTTTTTGTAATGAATGAAAACAATTCCCCTGAAATAACCAGTGAATTTCAGCAAGAGGAAGTGAAAGTGAATGACTGGAGGCATAGAAATAAAAACGTTCGGCTACTGCGGTAAGAAACTTTGAAAAAACTTTCTAATTTTATGTTCTAATGCTAAATATATCATAGTAAATACATACAGCACTCGCTCGTAATATCGATGATGATTTAATGATAAGGTTCTTGTGCACTTTAATTGCAAATCGAAACACCTCGAAGACTTTTGCTCGGAAATATAAGCCAAACATAACAGCCAAAAATGACCGTTTATGGTGTCTGATTTCAACAAAAATTGAATAAATCTAAAAAAAGAGCATTTTGGTGTGCTCAATTCTGAAATATATTTTCCGTCGAGTATCAAAGCCTGTCCGAAGAGAAGGTATGAAAACTTAATATTGTGTTTAACCAGCACATCATTTTGCATTGACCAACAACAAAATTTAACGACTTGGCTAGCTGCTGTCAACCGCAACCGATGTAGGCTTAGGCTGGCAAATGGTCGAGTCTAAAAGATCTTTATAAGGTAACATCAAGATGAGAGAAGACAATACAAGTTTCCTGCTCTATTTGAGATGAATTTACGATGTCACCTTTGAAACAAATGCATTCTAAAATTCAAGTTTCCCGGTAATTTTGTTTCGATTAGTATAATGAGTTCATTAGAATGCTAAAACATTCTTATCCCACCAGCTGTTTAAAGGCTTAACAAAATTTCTCGATTACCTAACGAAATTTAATTCAACTTATATAAAATAAGCAGGTAAGTGATTTAATTTTTGTCTTGGTTTCTTAACAAAGAATGACTTCATTTTTAAAATTTTATGGCGATTGATGTATGAAATATTCGATAACTGATGTGCTGTCATCTGTTCATGCAGAGAGAATTCCAGTATAAGTAAATGAATGAGCTTTTTCGTTTGCTCAATCGGTTTTTCTAGCTTCTGTAGTTGTAATTCTTTCTCAATTATAATTCAACTGGGAATTACAATTCATGTGTCAGCCACAAGTGCCTATAAGTTAAAAAAAACAGTTCATGATGAGCAGACCATCATCACCCTGAAACATAATGCAACACCAGCCAAAAGTTATTGAAGAAAGTAGCTAGTGAGTTGATGCCTAGTTGGATCACAAGAGCAGGAGGCGGGGCCGGACGAGGGGCGGGAGGTCCCATATACGGAGAGAGTAACATAGATACGAGGCGCTCGCCCTCTTTGGCACCATTTCGGCAAGGCTATTCCTGCATGCCATCAAGCTAGTCTCTTCTTTAACTCGTGCACACAATCAGCTGCTGCCTCCGCTGCTCAACCTCCTTTGCTCTTTGAACATCCAAATGACTCAAATAAGAAGCACGGCTGGAACAAATTAGCTGTTTCTATAGGGCGTTGCTTCGAAGCTCTAACCCCAATGCTCAAATGACCTTTTTTTTCTAGAACCGCAAGCACACAATTAAAATTATTTGGATTAATAAATGATATGAATTCGTAACTGTAATAAATGATTTGTATAGATTTTGGAATACTATGATTTGAATATTGTAAAAAATAACCAGGATTTAATGCTTTTTAACAGACCTTGCACAAATTTTGAACTGTCATTTCTCAAATGCAATCAATAATTAGTCATAGACTGTTTTAATAACGTCTGAACTAATCGAAATTATGTTAAGGCAATTTTTACCCTAGCGTCATATCGTGTTCAAATAAAACTGTGATTTAATTAACATTTCACATAATTTAAAAATTTTCTTTGACGTCAAAGAAAATTTCGGTAAAATCACTCAACTTCGATTTATTCTTTCGGATGAATCCATCTTCCCAGAAATTAATTCTCAAACTTAGAATGCGAAGAAAAGGTCCCATATACTCAATATGACAATAACTCATCTATTCTATTTGGTGTGCAATGAGTAATGAAAACGATTGCCGACCGAGTCGGTCACGCAGGTTCCATTTAAAATCCGAAGCGGCGTAAATATTTCTATAATTCGCGTGATTAGAAGTTATTTTCTGAGCAATCATTCAGTTGATCCGTGAATTCTAATCAGCTTTCCAATTAAGAGTTAAAAGCCCATTTTAAATAAAATGTCTTATTTTTTGCTATACATAATGACTGAAGTTCCAACAGTAGTTTTCAGATTGATTAACTATCGTTCTTTTTCTGTTTTCATTGAGTTATTTTTCACAATGGTGATTACTGTTTCCATTAAAAGCTTTACTTACTAAGGGAAGAATTTTTGACTATACAAGACTTTCGATATGACTCATTTAGCTGTGTAATCATCTTTATATCATACAACTCATTGGTTTTGTCACCGCACACATGTCTCAATTATAACATAAGAAGGAGAATTTCCCTAGATTAAGTGGAGGAAGGTGATTTTTCGGTAAGCTAAACAAGAGTTTTACATAAAATAGATGATTCAATATTAGACGAATTATTCTTTGAAATTTCAGTACGATTTGAATAAAAAACATACATCAATAACAAATTTATACGCTACAACTTGAGGCTTTCAGAATGAATTAAAGTAAAATAAGCCCGTAGGCTAAAGTTTTCGTCTACGGCGTGCCGGTGACACTTTCTGGACAATGACGCGTGCAAGTGCGAACATTTCAGTGAAGTCCGCATCAAATCGAGGCCTGTATCCTATTCATGGTTTGGACCCAAGACCGTCCAGTGATTCGTGAACAAAGGAAGAATCCTTCCTTCGTCAACAAAGACTTCCTTTGGATGGAAAAGAAATCACAAGGGACAAAAAATGGCGTGAAAACGCGAGAATGGAAATCGCTTGAAGGGGACAATGATTTTCGAGCGCGTTTCCGGGGCGTGCTGCTGATGTGCGGGGTGATATTTTTCCAAGATATTACATTGTTTGGAAAGTTTTATCGCAGCCTCAAGACTTAAGAGAGAGAACCTATGGGCGACCAAAGGAACAGAAACATCATCGGCACGCTCAACTCGTGCATGAAAATCAACGACGCCGTCTAAAACGGGAAAAAAATTCTCTGCTTTTTAGTTCAGCGCGCAGAAGAATAAACGCTCGAGCGTTTCGAGGGCGTCGAGTGTCGACAGACGAAGCATTTTCATAATTGGAGACCAAATAATAAAGTGACACACTGACGACAACTTCTAAACACCGAGAGTCGATCAGGATTGAAAGCTTCAGCAATGATAAGTTCATGACAATAAGCAAAAACATCCTGGCCGGAGCTTCAAGTCTTCACATAAACAAGTAAGTTTAAATAATAATAAGATACATTTGGCTAGCCGTAAGCAAATCTTGTTGGAAAATAGCTAGCATTGTAAAGAGTAGGTATGATAAAAGTATAATGCGAACCTTTAGACGTGGTTATTTTTTTTTTGTCGGAAATTAAAAATATTTTATTAGGAGTTCTTATGCTGTTGTACTTTTCTAATCCACATTTTCTGCGCAGAAATTCAGAGGACGAAAGGGGCATCACGAGCAGAAGACGAAGAAAAAACCACTGAAGTTGACAAGAGCAAATGTTCCGAAATAAAGAATTGATTGCATTAAATTTCCTGGACCATTACGCAGTAGCAGGACGATAATGCAGAGCCATAGCTGGCTGAGAGCGGGTCAAATTGTTTTAACGCATTTGGTCCCCTTCAACCAGCTGTGGTGACTGCAGATTGCACCACCTGCGAACTGACACCAACTGTGGCGACTGCAAAGTACACCATCTGCAAACTACAACCAGCTGTGGCGACTGAAAACTACACCATCTGCAAATTGCAGTAAGCCAGGACGCTTCAATGCTGCAACGATTGAAGCCCAGAATTCGCAGGGAAGCATCCTATAACTCCAAGAATTTTTTTAACAGTAAACTAGAAAAATATAAATTTTATGCATTAGATTGAATTATAAAGTGTATTACTATTATTTTTCATTAAATAACAACAAATAAAACCATAAATGCATCATTGCTTAAAAAAAGGCTGTAACACGTAAATGCAACTGCTTTCATGACACAAAATAACAAAAAATAATTGATGATCATGCTGTAGTCTCAACAGCATATCAACAGTGCTGAATGACGGAAACTCGTTCGCAAACATTGATACTGGAGGGAAAATAGGTTGGGAAAGATCATTGCAATAGGTCCCTAGATTGAAGCGTATTTCCCATCCGGAAGCCTAGCGTCATTGATCGAATACAAATCGAAAAAACTATCTGAACTGTACAGGAATTTTGACTTATAGCTCAGAGTAATGAAATGATTTATATACCATGAATGAAATTTGAAGCGGTGACATTCACAGTCACGGCTACAGCTGTCACCACGCAACCAAAGCAGGAAGTCGGTGGCGCTGCACTGAGTTACACAAAAGTTTTCAGTAATCCTCTGCTAAGCGTGTGTTCAGGAGTGCAAACTCTTGTTTCCAAAACTGATTGTGTTTAACAAATTATCCGCTACTGGTCTAGTAAAACCTATTTTTAGAATTTGATCCTTGAATATTATACTGAAAGTATAGTGTACGTACGAGGCAGTAGACAGAATGCATAAAGAACGGTTTTGTTATACCTTTTCTAAAAAAAATTCAATAAGTTTCTAAAAGAATATTTCTTTCAACACTTTCCTATTTTGCACAACGGTGCACAGAAAATAACTGATAATCGCATACATTATCTTAGTATACATAAACGCCATCGTTCCTTTAGTTAACGCGACATGTACTCATTGAAACAGAAATCACTGTATTTTCGGATCCCGATCACCATTCACGTAAAATATTTACGCTCAAAAACAGCTTTTAATACTTCTTACAAACGGCTTCGTTCATTTTTTTCAGTTACAGTATCATGAACACTACTTTCCAATATAAGGGTGTTCAAAAATTTCATGTGAAAAATTCAAATTAAGAGCGTACCGTATTACGATGTTCCTAATGTAAAATAAAATATAGCAACTGGAACGAGTCGAGTAGACCATTCACGGGCGCCACGCCGTCAGTCAACAATGACACACACACACACACAGGAGTGAGAGCAAGGGAAGGTGGAAGGAAGAAGAGTAACAGTCAACCTTATATTCATCTGTCTTAACATACGTTCGTTCTAAAAGAAAGCAACCGTTTTGCAAGCGTAGGATTCAATGTGTGAAAAGAATCACAGGAGTGAACATGTTGATGGCGAATCAGGAATAACTGATGTGAATGTAAAAATTGGTAAAACACTACGTGAAATGTAGTGAATAATTATATGCATTAAAAAAATGGGAAATAATCAGACATGTTACGCGCACATGTTTTTTGCAATAATATTATCGCTGTCAGTGCTGAAATGGATTCCTCAACTATTATCAAGTTGGTTAACGATCAAATATAGAATAGCAAATCGTAACAGTGAAAAAATACTTCTAATAATTTATTCCAAACTTTTAATTTCAGAACAATGAAAAACCATTGTTCAGCGCTTCCACCTGTAAGAGGACTCATAATTAAGTTTATCTGATTGTATTTAACTATTAAGTTCTGAAATTTTTCCTATTTATAGATTCACGTACAAGGCCTTACTCGTACAAAAACTACATATTCAAGCTGTCAACATATAATCTTATTATTTCACGTAATTTGAACAAAATTTGTACTGGTAATAAAGGTTCCAAGTGTTTCAAATTTTACTCCTTATCATTTGCCTAATGACGGTAATTGTCGGTACCGTTACCAACCGTCGTGTTCACAGTAAAAAGAGCCAAGTTACCTTAGGTTAGGATACGTACCATTACGTCGGTACTCAAAGGGTTAAATCAAAGCCACACCACCTCGATGCTGCAGCCTCGTCTTAGCCCAGGCGATTAAATAAGTTAAAGAGAACTTTCAACATTTCTGTAGTTAGACATAACTAACTTTAAAAAGAATCATAATAAAAGTATGCCCATTTGTTTCAAATTAATCCAGAAGTCTATAAGCCACAATTGAGTGCGTGAAGAACATTATGTAAGGTATATTTCCTGATCTTCGATACATTAAAAAGTTTTAGCTCATAATAATATCCAAGTTATGTTTTTAAATCAACGAATTCGAGGTTTTGTGCAAATAAATATTGCCAAATTATTACTACATTTAGGAGTGCACTGCTGTTTCTAAGAATGAACAAACTTGACTTTTACATTTGTCGCGTCATCATTTCTTTGTTGAGGTCCTATTGGGCTAGGCATGTTCCACAAAGCTACAAGCATCAGCATGGTGAGCGGCACTCTGCTTGCAATAATCTATGTATAGACCGAATAGACTCCAAATTCAAACGAAAACAAGGCCAGTATACAAGTAGAAACCGTAAAAATATCGAAGAAAAATGCCAGTATCAAAGCAAAACAATGTCACCGTGAAATCTCCCGTGTCAAAGGTAGATGAATGTAGTCTGGTCTAGCAAACCCTCGATAGCAGTTGCCAAATGTTAAAGCGGTGTGCCAAACAGAGTGAGTGAGTAACAAAAAATTGATTTTCATGCGAACAGATGCAGCTACATACCTTCTGCTAAATGAAGAACATGTATTTATACCATAGAGATTATAAAATGAAGTACAGTCACTCCATCTCAGGTGAAAACTTGGCAGTATCGTATCTCAATTTTGTAGCTGTAGTATCTGGGAGACGAGCGCCGAAACTGACGCGGTCTTAAGGCAACAACACTCAATTTGAAGCAAAAACTACTAGTATGAACACAGTCACTACTGAATCTTAAACAGTTTTTTGCTTCTGAAATTAAATACAGCATTAGAAACGCTTAAAGTGAAACAGGTAATTAAATGGTAACTAAAAAATATAGTAAATTTGTGAATTTGAATTTGATATTTGAAAAAAGCTGCATAGAATAATGATCTGTATTTTGACATCTCATACACTCCAAAAAAACAATAATAGCTTAGTAATAACAGTGACGATTTCGTTATTTTCTGTGAATCAACTTCTAACAAATTTTTACATTAAATCTAGCACATGATGAAAACATTATTGGTAAAAGCAAGGCTTGAAGTAAAAGTTAGTATTTGAGAAAAAACAATACTATTGAAATCATCTAATTTTAACTGACCGGCGGTAATTGTTTTTCAATTACAACAGCCCAAACTTTACTTTTCTGGTGCATATATAGAATATACGTAGAAATTAAGAATAAGTTCAGAGTACATTTCACAAATGGTGGCAATAACACGCATACATTCATGAAAAACTTCAACATTCACCCACATGAGCACTATGGAGTTTTATCACAAAAAATTCTCGTACTCATGGAATCTGTCAATTTTTAACAGTGATACGTGAACTGCTCTTGCTGCAGTTATTGCTGGCTTCACAGGAGACAATTTGAGGTAAATTGATGTCCATGGGCATAAACGTTTCGCTTGATGATAGCCCAAGAATTTTCAATCGAGTCTGGGTCGGGGGAAGATAGTGGTAAGTTCAACTTTTCACTGTGGATGCCTACAGAGGCTAATATGCTTAGGTGGCACGAGTAGAGTGGGAAGGAGCGTTACCATGCATCATAAAAACGAAGTTACGTAATAACAAAAGAGGTACGTCACATGACCAAGGTACCAAAGATTCTTTCAGGAAATTGCAGTAGGCAGCAGATGACACTGTTACTCTTTCGGGTCTCGTAATAGGACTAACAAGTCTATCCCCGATGTTGGCAGCCCACATCATGACTCCTCCACCCTATAGTAGATGCTTCGAACGCTGGAGACGCTCATCGCCGAAATACACCCAACCAAGGATCGCCCAAGTTTCAACGGTGAAAAAAACGAGACTTGTGTCTATCTTAAAATATTTCCTTGCTCATTCCATTCCCAAACTTTCGTGTCTTGGCGTAAGAGGGGGTATTTCAGCGGACCTTTCACGAAAGCTATAACCCCAAGAATATGGTATTCCTTGTGGATTTCGGTAACGCAGGAGGGACAACTGCATTGAAAATGGACTTGCTGATTGTCCAGATTTTCTACGGAGCTGACGACCAATATTCCTTAAATCCCTTTTAGACACAGTCTTGGAAATCCCAGCATCTTATCGTTTCTTCCTTGGTGACGGGCTTTCTGGATTTTTTTACAGTGTCAACATGACGACCTGTTTTTTTAGGTGGTGGAATCAGGAAAGTTACCTTTAGCAGATTCTTTGACCATAACTGCTTTTCTAACTTCAGTTAGGGCTTTGCAGACATAAATAGCTATCATCGGCAGTCACCCAGAAAACTAAAAATAAAGCGCCAATGATAACAAACTACGATACACAGCACGATATAAACAAACGCAACGGCACTACCATCCCGTGGTAGATTTAATGTAGAAACTTATCTGAAATTTAGTCACACAAAATTTAGAAATCATTGCAGTCATTACCAAGTTATTGTTGGTCTTAATTTTCACGCTGACGATTAAAAAAGTCTCAAAGAGTAACATACTGCGAAACATACAGAATACACTTTGTACGACACTAAATCACTCAATATTGTGTTACATAACAAGAGCTGTTAAAATTACCAAAGTTTGCTACAAATGAATTCGGTATGAATTCACCATCATAACAGCATTTGTAACAAAGAAAACCAGATTAGAGGCATAAATACTCATTTCGTCTGGAAATCTGATCTCTGGTCAAGGCTCTTGTCTGGTGACGGGAAATTGTCGTGAACGGATATTGGAATTGCTGTTCTCAACAGTCACATTTTTTTGGATAAAAAATATATTACATGAATAAGTTACTAAATTTTTTGAATTTTATTTGTTCAACTTTTTCAGTAACAGCGCAGAAAAAAAATTTCTTTCGACAAATCACGGAGACAGAGTTCTCACTGCTGGATGGGTTCTCCGACTCCTTTCAATGAAATAATTGTCCCTGTCCTCGTCAGCGTTCGTACAGATTAATTGCTACCTACAACAAATTCAGCAGCACTTTTTGGGAGAATTTTAAAAGGGTTCAGTTAACAGAACAATAAGGTATCAACTATCTATGTAGTTCTGTCCCGTATTTGATTCAAATGAAGGCGGAAGAAATTACACGCCAGTAACAAGACGGTGACCACAATCGCTTTTGTTACCGTCTCGTCCGTCCACTTTTTGGTGAATAAATACATGTTGATATCAGAGGAACGTTTAACCGGGCATATTGCTGCCACTTAATATAATAGAATTAATGGCATCCATCAATCAGTTCTGATACAGCGTTCTCCCAGAGGCAAAGGAAACACTTCAATCGCTTGTTTCTTCCAACAATGAAAAAGTTAGAGATTATAAATAACAAAATTTTGCAAGGTTTTTTCAAATTGACTTTGATATTTAAACTAATTAATACACAGAGATAGCGCAACACCTGTAACAACCTATGAAAAGGGTCAGTTAGTTCAGGCATCCCAAGGAAATGCGAGCGTCAAATTAAGATCCGTATGAAAGACTCATTGTCTGATTGGCTACCTCGTGTAGTTTTTCAGTTTTCAAGACATCAGAGGGCGCTGCTTCATAGACAGGATGGGCCTAACATCACAGACATTCCAATCCATTGTTTGGTAACAAGGAAAAAGCAATCCTTACACTAACATGGATTTTTTTGAACTCGGAGAAGTATTTACTGCGCCGAAAGTAAATGTATACTGAAAAAGCCACGCGAGTTGATTTACTGGACGAAAATACCCTAGTTTGGTTTTTCTTATGTTGCGTAAGCACCCAGGTAATTGGAAAATAAAAGATAAAAATGCATATTTCAAGGTGTCGAGTCAAACAAGCTTTCGAAGAATTCCTTCAGAATTTGGCCTCAAGAAATTTTGAACATTAGAGTTCTATACTACTGTATGTATACGTTATAAGATCACCGCATCATTAGCCCTCTCAATTTATTCTCAACACTAGTTTAGTCATGTTTAGCAAGCTGTATTACCTTTTCCTTCAAACGTCCTTTGTTTATTCCATATGTTAATCATGGTCTTCCTGATCGATGCGGTCAGTTTTTAATGCATTTTTTCATCGTGTTTTTTTCTTAATTAGTGAAATCTCCCCAACATCAAATTAATTTTTCTAGATTTTTTGTTCCACACAAACAAGTTATAATTAACGATCCATTTGGGCATTTCTTTTTAATTTGTGACCGCACATTAGAAAAGAACAACTAAGGGCTTGTGCCGTGCAGCGGTGTACTGGGCAAAAACATACACCCTACATGTGTTAACTACACTCTTTTAAAAACAAAAGCTCCGTGTAAAACCTAATTATGTAAGAAAATAACATAACAATCGTTTGTTTTGGAGCACCTCAATATAACACTCTTCTTCATAGGTTTCCGGTGAGGAGCGTCCGTGAAGTCTAGAAAGTGATATAATTCATGACAAATTTTTTATGAGTTCTCAATAACAGTATGGATTAATTGAGACAAGCCAAAGCTTATCATGTGTCACCGCGAAAAATAACACCCACAAAATTAAATATTTAATCAACAATTTATGCTTAATGTAAATTCTACGCTTCCTAAAATAGAATATAAAAACAGATTTACTGAAAAATTGGTAAACCGGGACAAATGAAGACTTCAAAGGAACCCTTACATCATTCAGACGTATAATGAGCAACTAACTTAGTCAAATCCCTCCGGGACGCAGTCCGTAGGAGCAGTCTTATTTTCATCAACATAATCCTCACTAAATGAGGTTCCATAGAAAGTCTACATATATACAGCCTCCCCACCTTTATATACATAGACGCCACACACGCTAAGTATTACCCAACATTTGCAGTTTTTCGAACCTAATAAACAGTGTCCCAAAAAATGCATGCATTTTTAAAAGACTGTAGTTTGAATACTTCTGGTATTCATAAGGTGTACATACAGAGGGTAACAACATATTCTGGATACAAAATATAACTTTAGATCTTGATATTTCGAATGAGCCCTGTCCCAGCCTCCTAGTATCGGTAGTATTCAAACTACTGTCTTTTAAAAATATATACATTTTTTATGGACACCCTGCACATAGGCTCAAAACAAGCCCGAGGAAGCAAATAATTAATAAAGACATAATGAATGAGAGCCATGGATGATTCAATGCTAAGATTTGTTTGAGTAAGTGCTGTGTGGCTCGGTCTGTACGTCAAGTTGACAGCTTTGACATAAATAAAGACCAGTGTATTGAGCCAAGCGGCATTAGCTGCAGTCGAGTCCCTCACAAAATACTACCTCTGATAGTTGCTATTTTACAGATTTGAAACACAGAGTGTGGACTGCTTTCTTGGAATGTTTCAGCTATGAAAGAGGCGACAGATAGCAGCAGAACAAACACAACGAAAGAGAATATTCTTTTGCTGTAGAGAGTTAAAAAAGGTGAATAAAATGCTTATACAAAAATAGTAGGAAGGTTAACCTACGGGGGAGTTATCTGCTCATTAGCCGACGTAATGAAACAATCAAGGCTCTCTAACTCCAGACCCAATTTCAAAGGGTCAACATCAATCGTAGACGAGCCCATGGTGCTCTCTTGGTAGGAGTAAAGCTTTTGAGACCCGTACTTTCCCAGCCGCCAGCCTCCATGCTACTCACATGCCCGAATTTACTCCAAGTTTTACTATAAATTCTTTCATGAGTGAATTCGATAAGTTTATGTACGTCAGTTTATGCTAATCAATTTTTAGCACATAGGTTACGCATTCAAATAATGATAGACTTAGGAGTTCTCTTTGTTAGAAACGTGAATTGCCTCTTAACTTGCGATACAATAGAGAAATATCCAGGAACAGAAAATGTTAGCACATAAAAAATAATTATCATACTACATTCATCATGATAAATAACTTCAGCTTACTGAATTCGAGGAAGAATAATTTTGAAACATATTCCAGCTTGAATTCCGTCTCTTACTAGAGGAGAAGGCTATGGAATTTAACAAAAAATGCTAAAACATAAGTGAGTGATTCGCATGGATTCAGCCATATGATTTTAATTACTAGCGCATGCAATTTTTTTAACTCTTAACATTTAAATCCGATTTCAAACACAGCCATCAATGGCAGCAGTTGGTAGAATAGAAGATAAGCTACGGCCCGCGTTTCATTATTTATTTATTTCCAACACAGAAATCAGCCAGCAGTGCGAGTCATAAGAGTAGCTTAAAGCCGATATTTGAACCAAAAGCTTAGTGAACAAAACACGTTCAAAGAGTACTTATCATTTATATTTTCTACTAGGAATGCATAAGACTACGAATACTATTAATACACTTTCTCTACTACGAATACACTCAGCAGTAGTCACGTAATAATATGTACTTGGAACATGAAAAATCAACCAAAATCAAGCCACGGACTGGTACACTGATAGGGATTTTCTTTTATAATTTTTCATGAAATCAGAGCTCAGAGGAGTATCCAGAGCTCCGGAAAGTATCCACCGCTTAAGAGAGTATCCAGAGCTCGTAAAAGTATCCACAGCTTAAGAGAGTATCCAGAGCTCGGGGAAGTATCCACAGCTTAAGAGAGTATCCAGAGCTCGGGAAAGTATCCACAGCTTAAGAGAGTATCCACAGCTCGGAAAAGTATCCACAGCTTAAGAGAGTATCCAGAGCTCGGAAAAGTATCCACAGCTTAAGAGAGTATCCAGAGCTCGGGGAAGTATCCACAGCTTAAGAGAGTATCCAGAGCTCGGGGAAGTATCCACAGCTTCAGAGAGTATCCAGAGCTCGGGAAAGTATCCACAGCTGAGGTGGGAATCCAGAGCTCTCCTTAGAAGGTGTTCTGTCAATGTCTGTTCTCGTCAACGTGCTTCGGATCGTGAGTTCGTCACCACAGTCCTCTGCAGAGTCAGCAACACTTGCTAGGAGGGTCTCACCTGGATTATGCTTGATATGATTTCTTTATCCTTTTCCCCCTTTCTTTCGACGAAAGTTCACGCTCAGATCTCTTATAAGAATGCCTCCCTTTTTGCCATTTCTTCTCTTATATTTTGTCTCTTTGTCTACAATGAAAGAGGTACGTTCCTGCAGTCAAGTCACTTTAATTGTTTAGTTTAGCAGCGACGATAACGTCAATTGTGCAGAATCGAAGGTTAAATCTTCATTGCCGCAAAACAACAGTCATGTGAAAAAGCAATATATACTTTATAAAGTTAAAATATTCTATAATGGTAGTAAACAACAATGAATAGAAATACCAGATATGTACTATCATTCTTACAACAGAAAAAGAACTCGAAGTGTTAACATACAGCAACATGCGTTATTTGTGGTTGAGGTTACTACGTAAAACACACTGGTGGCCAGTTTCTCCAACTGTACACAGAATAGTCAGAGATGCTAAGCGGTTCACATAAAGTGGAGCCCGATGCAATATTGTGAGCTCTGAGGAGCGCAAGCTGGCAACAGCAGTCGTGTTAGATGCTCGAACACAAAGTCGTGTTAGATGCTCGAACACAAAGTCGTGTTAGATGCTCGAACACAAAGTCGTGTTAGATGCTCGAACACAAAGTCGTGTTAGATGCTCGAACACAAAGTCGTGTTAGATGCTCGAACACAAAGTCGTGTTAGATGCTCGAACACAAAGTTGTGTTAGATGCTCGAACACAAAGTTTTGTTAGATGCTCGAACACAAAGATGAAAACAACAGAAAAACATACGCGGCACAATCGCAGGCACATATGTAGCCGCATACTCTGCATTAAATCCGAGTTCAAGTTTAAGATACATGGACGTTAATGCCGTCTCTTGATTAGCAGGTAAAGATTTAGTCTGGAGCTTTTTAAGTTGAAGAGAACAATCGCGAGACCCAAGTAAGAGAAATGCGCTGGGTAATTCCATCGCGTTTGCATTAGCATTGCTTATTAGACGAGTTAGCGTTCCGTGATGCATAAGCTTGGCTTTCAAGAGATGATGGAGAGCAGAAGTCCGACCAAAGAGCGTCCTAAACTTCATGAGTGGCAGCCAAAATGGGCTACAGAGCTGATAAGCGGGCTAGCTTTGTTACGAATAAACTGAATGCTTGCCAAATAAAGAGTAAACACAATAAAAAGACGAGTTTTACACACAGGAAATAGGAGTGCATTGAATTGAAAATGGTTCAGTTAATGGAGAAGAGGCTGCGATTAGAATGTAGCCAATGACAGATAAGTTAGTTTAAAAATTACATCCATACAAAACATTTATCGAGCTAGGAAAAACTGTAAAGAAAATTAGAACGTCGCATTGGAAGTCAGCGTGAAGGAAAAAATCGAAAATGTCTTCCAGGAAAGACCAGCTGATATGGGAAGATATTTTGCAGCAGCTGCTGGAAATATCAATAAATCAAATATATTTCCTTGGAAAGAAGCTACGATCCAACAAAATATCGTTATTTGACCAGTGTTATATGATTTCGTTTATTCTTCAGACGCACAGTTTTGCTTTACCTTATACCTTTACAATCTAAAAATAGATATCATTGCTCGTTCTCGGTCCTCGACGGACGCTCTCAACTATTCATTGAAATGTTCCGAAACAACACTACCTTCCTATTTTCTTCCTACGTGAAATTCAACCTGAAACAATTGAAATATATGCCTAACATTCACTAGCTGCACGCATAACGGAACTGAGGCAACCGCTGCTAGACACACGCAGGGACTGGGAGTCACTTCCCTCGTTCTTGCGAAATTGTCAATGGACAAATGAACAAATTGAACTTTAATTCTCCAACTCAAGTATAGTAACAGCACGAGCAAAGAGTGAATGAACACAATGGTAATGGTTATGTAATTACTCCCAGTCTAAGCAATGAAACATTTTGTAACATTTTTCAGTGCAACATTTTTGTTACACATGTTTAGCGTCAATACTTTTGTATTAAAATTTATTCATTATGAGCATTCGCAACACATTACTAGTATCATTACCTCATCAATAGTACATATTCTCAATGCTTTATCAGTATCATTACCGCTTTAGCAGTACCTGGGAAGCCTGGGAGCATCGTAACCGATTTGAAAGTATACAGCTCTTAATTCAGAGGTTAGTAAAATAGCGTCTTAAATGTTTCGCACAACCACTAAGAAATTTTTTACGCTTGCACCTTTTTGACGAATAAAATAGAATATGACAACAGGAACGAGCAGTTTGGCCATTCTTGGGTTGTAACCCAAGTCCCATGCAGTCTAACGTAAAGGCATTTATCACGCACACGCATGCATTTATCACGCACATTTCAAACACTCAATTATACATAAATATTTCCCGAACGTACACACACCTTAATCCCTTGCAAGCATTTCAGTCACCCAAACACCCCACAAACATACACACACAAGCTCAAAGAGTTAAGAAGGATATGGTATCAGTGCTTTACAAAACTGGGGAATTCCTTCTCCAATATTTATCGAGACGATTTTTGAGTGTGTTTATTGGGCCAGCAGGAACGATATTTTCGGGTAGCTGGTTCCAGGTTCAGGAAATTTTGACTGGAAAGAAGTTTAGAGTCTGGGATGTCGTGGTGGTTCTAATTATTATGTTATGGTAGTTATTTCTAGTTCACACGGTATTGTCAAAGTCATTTACACTTCGTCATTTATGATAATGACGGCACATTGACTACGCATTAGGGCAAAAAGAAAATCATGTTTTCAGTCGGCCACTACACCGACATGCGTTTGCCCTCGTAATGTATTCGTGAGCAAGTTTAATTTTTATTTAAGTAGGGATCTTTTGGGGGCTCTGATACTACGACACACGTACTTTCAGTACAAGCCAACTGGTCGTTGTCTCCTGAGAGACTCGGAAGAGCAGAAGATGTAAACAACGTAAATAGGAAGGCATTGAAGAATAGTTTGTTTCAGAATGAACAACTCTTATTACGGGGTTGTTCAATAAACGAACTTTCAGTGCTTTGCAAACGTTAATGTTCCATTAAGTTTTATTGAAACTCGTATACAACTAAAGAACTTTCAAACTGCACTTCCATATAGATAATAAACATTTCAAAATAAAAAAGAGAAGATTGTGTACATTGTGTCAACAAATTGCTTGCACGCCTAAAATATCCATTAATTAAATCATGATTGATAGAAACAGCGCTCTTTTAAAAGTCTGAATTCGTTCAGCCCCATGAATATGCAGCCCGCCATATTTGTTGTATGTTCGGCCAGTAAGCACAAAATGCCCAAACACCGCACACAAAAATTACGGAACAGTAAATTTAAAACTCTGAAGAGCAATTGGGTTAGCGTACAATTCAATGAACCACCAAACGATTGTCATTTACTAACTAAAATCTGCAATTTTAATAGATCAGTATAACAATATAGAATTCTCCAAGTAGCTCGAGTGATGGTCCTTTAAATACTTTCAAACTATAACTCCACCATTCTCCATAAAGAAATACACACCGATGCAATACTAAAATATTACATATTAATTTTTCAATATGAGCGGTTAATACATATCATTTTTGCCATGATTCGCTATTTGTAGCGTTTTTCTAAGAGAATTTCTTCATCATTTTCAGTACTGCCCTGTAATTTCATTATGTTTATTGACTTATCCCACACATATAAACTCTCCAAATCATAAATTACGCTTCAATAATTACAAAGCTTGAGCGTAGTGTACTCCCTTCAACAACTGAGCAGGAAAACTAAGAAGTTTTGATGTAACACTTCTGTCAAATTCTTGTTCAACAGCAAAGTTCGGAAGCGAGTGAACTAAGGAGTCATGGAATGATGCGCCAAGTTCACCTCTCTACGGTTCCTATCATAAAAATCTTGTTACTTCACTGAACAAATATATTTAAGGGAGTACATAATTTTTACGGCATGTTTTATGATTAATCATTTAACTGTCACAAGGAGGGTTCCACGTCACGTTCCCTTCTGTTGCGAAATAAATACGTGATATTGTATGTATGCAAGCACGCAAAACGTAGTCTTACTGCACTCTTATTTGGACAGCCACATTTTCTTTTTATTATTTTACTCGTAAAATAATTTAAATCTCGATCAAGAATAGCTAAAACAAAGTTCCAAGGTCGTGTTTTCATTCCTCTTCATGTCAATGCGGCGACAAAACATCGCTGGGAAGTAATCAACGTTTGAAAGGCTTCAAGTTTATATCTGATCACTACCTCAGAGACATCACAGAACAAGACCGCGACTCCTCGAACAGTTCTGAGGTTTCGTAGAATAGCAACTGAGATTAAACAGTATGTAACTCGAAATCTTTTTTTTGTACATGCTGGCAATGACTTGACGGATATTCAAGGAGCTTTCATAATAACTCGCTCAACATGACATGCTATGCTCTACTGGCTAGATAGCTCAAGGTGGTATCACAACTAAACAGACTAAAATTTAATGTATTGCGGACTCGAACGTATAATTCATAGGAAAAAATGTTACGGTGGAAATCTAGACAAAGTTGATGTCCTGTTGCTTTGCAAGGCATAATGAAGTGTTGGTGTTTTTTGTTTCAAAAAAGTTTGCAGTTATTTCAGAAATAAATAATGCTGTCATGTTTACAGGTTCTTGATTATTTACTCATATTTCAAGTTAAAAAAAGGAGTGACCGACAACATGAGATATTATAAGAGTTTGATATCAATTCTATTCTGAATACATTGCATAGGCGATATGATTGTGTTCCAGCAGGCACTATTAAATGACTAGAGTAAAAATAAAGTTATATGAACAGATCACCGTTATCTACGGCTCAATAAATCAGTATTTTTTTCTAATCGCACATTCATTAACATTTAAAATGTAAGAAATAAAAAGTAAATCTGAAATTTTCAACAGAAGACCTGTCATAGTCGAGCACCATGTTCAGTTCTACACATCACGTGAACCACCGCTGAAAATGTTTCACTGGTTAAAACAGGTAATAAACAGCCTTTAACTTATACACAATTTAGCCCTTTATTACTGGAGAGAGAAAAGATTTATTATTATTTCTAAAAAAAAAAAATACTTTTAAAGCACAAAAAAAGCTTCAATTTCTCGATCAGAAGTAATGCACGAGGAACATGACCTGAAATTTTGAAACAGTCATTACGTAGGGTAGAGACACAAACGAATACAGTGGAATGGAATATCATATAACAGAAACGAGAAGTTTGATCCATTCTTGGTTGACTATCCAAGCCCCATGCCGTCTAAAGTTAAAGCATAAATTACGCACATGCACCTTAATCATGCACAGGCCCCAGGAGTTAAGGATGATGTACGTACAATCAGTACTTTATTATTTTAGTGACTAAACTATCCAATATTTACCGAGACTATTTTTGAATATGTTCACAGTGTCTGCAGAAACGATATTTTGTGGCAGCTGGTTCCAGATTCTACCAATTTTAACAAGAAAGAAACTTTGAGCCTGGGACGCCTTAAGGTTTCTTATCATTAGCATTTGGCCGTTATTTCTGGTAATGGAAACTACTAAATGTTGAGGGAAAACTAACTGAGAATTAGCACGAGAAATTTGAGCCACGAACTTCTTTTATTACTAATAATATAGGCGCATACAATGTATATTATATAATTAGAACATAGGCGCATACACGACATGTCGTATAATTAGAACGCAAGCGCATACACAGCATGTCGTATAATTAGAACATAGGCGCATCCACAGCACGTCGTATAATAAGAACATAGGCGCATGCACGGCATGTCGTATAATTAGAACATAGGCGCATACACGGCATGTCGTATAATCAGAACATAGGTGCATGCACCGCAAGCATAATTGGAACATAGGTCCATACACTGTATGTCGTATAATTATCTAGAACATAAATGCACACACAACACGTATAATTAGGACACAGGTGCATACACTACATGTCATATAATTTAACACAGGTGCATGCACGGCAGGTTGTCATACGTCTTTAAAACAAGGCCAGACCATCTTTTTTTCTCCCAGTGGATACGCATCGCGTGTAACGTTCGCAAATGAGGCAAGAAAAAACAACGCATAATGAAAACATAACTGGAAGATAATATGAAAAAATAAAAAGGTTCGGGCCACAGAGTGCATAAGTTATGCTACTTAATAGATAAAGGTTATGGTTAGCATTTTAGAATCCCAATGAAAATTGTTCGAAGTGCCTGAAAATTCCCAGGAAAATTTCTCTTTTTATGTCAGCACCCAGAATCCCTGTATTCCTAAACCGCTATAGAAGACGTTGATTTGATCAAGTTTGACAAAAATGATAGAAATTCTTCAACAGAGATTTTATCCATAAAGTACACCTTTAATGTCAAATTAGACTTAATAAGCTTTGTTGTAGCTAAACTTTGTTCAAATAGTTTGTATATGTCACTTTTGGAAGAACGCTTCAAGCATAACTACCTTACACATATATCATGAAAGAGAAACACCTTAATGGGGGTCAGGGAATCCATCTTGTGAAATAAATTAGAGCGATGATTATTCCTTCCATATCTTCATACAAATATAACAGACTCTGAATCTCCATCTCTCTGTATCTGTGTGTGTCCTCATTACTTCCTATCTATTACTGAAGAAAAAATTATTGAACTGAAATCAGAATGGGAATCTAATCTAATCTAATACTAAGAATGACCGTCGTGTGTTTATATATTTATTTATATGTTTCGCGTCACTGTCAAAAAAATTAGAGATCCAGAGCCTTATATACTAGAGTCCGTATCGTAGATACAGAGTTCGGTGCACGGGTACAGCAATTAAAGAAACTGATGTTCAAGGAAATTTGGTAGATGATTTGTTTTTCACTAGGAATGTTGTCATTAAAGAAATACTCAGTTAAAACGTTTGTCCTTTATAAATATATAGATAAAACTAAATGTGTTGCATTGCGTTCTTATATGTAATTTTATTTAATATCTTTCCAACAGTATTTGCCATGATTTTTGATGGCACGGGTACACTAGTGGTAATAAACATTGTATTATGGATGCCAAAGGCGACGGATCACTATAAAATTCTCAAAATATTCCGTTATTAGCGTTCTTCTACTGCACGGCCATGTTATCGGTAGATAAGCACAGAATGGAAGTTCGGTACATGTTCATGAAAAATATTCAGAATCTGATAGTACCACGGGTAAAACAGAAAATTATATTTTATATCAGACATCCTTAATTTTATCATTTCAAACTGATGAATTTCAACTGGTAGTAACTGGGCCATGTTATCGGTGGATAAGATACAGGATGGAAGATCTACAGTGCGTGCCAGAATTGTATGCAACTCTATTTTTTTGATTCTCACTCCCATAGTTGTTAATAAAAATTAGCGACCCTTGGTACATTATATGGCAACACTAACACATGCTCAGATCTAAAATTGTATGACGATCTGCAGAATAGTAAACAAACAGCAGCTATTGACTTGAATTCTCGCAAGTTTCAGCATGCCAACTTTATACGCAAATCATCTATACAGTGTCAAACATGGCCAACTGGTGACGGAAATTGATAAAATAGATTATTTTACGAATATTCAATGTGGAAACAATGACATTACAAAACAAAAAGCTTCAACGCGATTGAATAGTGCAATTAATATCGTGTATAATTACTATGTTCTTTAACAACAGAAAAAACCCTTTCATCCATTGAAGATGTCAAATTTTTTATTTCATCTGATGAATTTTTTTTGGCAGCAGTTAGAACGGCATTCCAGGGGTCTTCCTCGAAGGTGTGCTGCCTTCCACCGGAGTAAATCTTCCTTTTCAGGATGCTCCACAGATTCTTGATGGGGTTTGTATCCGGAGAACAAGCTGGCCATTGCATGATTTTCCCGTGCCTGGCAAAAACACTCTGCAAATATTCCGTGGTTATTCTTGCAGCATGAGACGGGGCATTATCATGCATAAATACCATCTCTTTCCAGAATGCTAAATTCTTCATCTTGTACCAAGGTGAAAGTTGTTCCTTAATGAAGTCAATGTAGACTTTGGCAGTCATTTTCACTCCATCTACGACTTTGAATGATCCTACCAGTTCATTACCAATGATTGCAGCCCAAAACACGACACCCCCACCTCCTTGCTGACGCCTAATCCGGTAGGGACGTGGACTATCCTTGCAGTACCATCCTCTCGTCCACTCATCGGGTCCATCAAGAGTCGCTCAACTCTCATCGGTGAACAGAACAGTTTGAAAATTTACTTTCATGTGGTTTTTCGTCCAATCCATCCTCTTTTTCTTGTGGATATCCTTCAATGGAAGGCGAACCTCTGGCTTTCCACATTTCACAACCTCTCTCAGAATACGGCATTGAGTGGATTTGGGCACTTTAGGAACGCAAGCGTTTTCAAACACTTCTTTGCTAGTTTTAAGTGGGTTACGGCAGCATTCTCTCGTGATCCTACTCATGGCTCGATGCAACACAGGTGCTTTCTTACGACGTTTCCCTTTGTCAGAACGACCGTTGCAACGATCAGGGTTGGTCACAAAATTTTTAATGGTACGATGGTCACGGCTCAAGTCTTTTGCTATTTATAATGTAGATATGTTATTACTCAGCTTTTGAACAATTTTAGACTACTCATCATGACTCAAAGCACCTTTACACAAAATCTAGCATATAAAGTTGGCACGCTGAAACTTGCAAGAATTCAAGTCAATGGCTGCCGTTTGTTTACCATTCCGCAGATCATCTTACAATTTTAGATCTGAGCATGTGTTAGTATTGCCGTATAATGTACCAAGTGTCGCTAATTTTTATTAACAACTATGGGAATGAGAATCAAAAAATAGAGTTGCATATATTTCTGGTACGGACTGTATATATATATATATATATATATATATATATATATATATATATATATATATATATATATATATATATATATATATATATAATAGACATTGTATCTCCATCTCTCTATCTCTGTGTGCGTCTGTCCCATTACTTCAGTATCTATTAGTGAAGAAAAATTATTAAGCTGAAATCAGAACGGGTATGCATGTATCATAAGCACTTTATTGTGGATACCAAAGGCGCTGGATCACTATATGTAAAATACTCCATTTTTTTTGTTATTAGCTCTCATTTCTTACACGGCCACGTGATCGGTAGATAAGATACAGAATGAAAGTGCTGTATATATTGATGAAAAATATTTACGAATAAAACTGAAAAATGAATTTTATGTCATAGATCTTTAATTTTCTCACTTTTAATCCAATGAATTTCAACGGGTACTATCTGGGCCATGTTATCGGTAGATAAGATAAAGAAAGAAAGTTCTGAATGAAATTGAAAAAGAATTCATTTAAAACACAATAATTCGTTGTAAATATTTAGTGCATTCATCTTTACAATAATTTCAAATTAGTCAAATCCAAATCCTGGAATTTCCACGGGAACTGTCTAGTACGAGTATTTTTAATAGGGGTGATTCAATCGTGCAAAGTTCAACTATTGAAAACCCAAGAGGAATAAGATTGTCGAAAATTCGAGCCACTATGAGGTGCCGACCTAAGCCCAGTCAGGTTAGATCACTCGTGCGGCCCATCAGCGTACCAGTGATACAAGAGGCCATATCTTCAGGCAGGCTACGGGAGTCTGTGCCTTGACAGTCATGGCGGAGGCCATGCTGGGGAGAAGCTATGAACGCTGATAATTGAAGGGTGGAAAGCACTAGAGGACTACTTGCATTTTTTCCCACAGGAGAAAATGCAAGTTGTCCACTAGTGCTGTTCACCCTTCATATAGTAAACTACTGGATCGTAATCGCCTCTGTCTTCGCTGTGTTAGCGACAGCACGGGAGTGGACTACTTGCATTTTTTCCCGTAGAAAATATATTATATTTACCATGGGAAAAAATGCAAGTAGTCCACTAGTGCTTTCCACCCTTCAATTCTACTATACGTATAATAATACACTGTTTGTTCTTGCTTGCTTAGTACGTCTCTCCGTCACGCTTTTAAGGATGTGGATAGGATAAAATTCGGTAGGGTATACATGTATTGTAAGCATTGTATTGTGGATACCAAAGACATATCCTTCAATGTGGAAACTCCTTCGCAAAGCCCGCGTCCACTGGCAAATCAAACGAACGAATTCAGTAAAAAACACGTAAATTTTCACTTTTGGGTCTACTAGTACATGCATATAAACGACACAAATTTAACGCAAAGTGATATACAAGGAAAAATTTATAACGTGCTGCACATCAATGTTCCGAGATGCACAATGCTTTTCAAATTTAATTTAAATTATTGTCACATCCTCAAAAGTATTCTTATCTAATACCACTTCTTATTTTCAATAATTAATAACACATACCGATAACTCATATTTAAAAATACGGCACTCTGAACCAAAGAGGAAGACAGCGTCTACGAGATTCACTGATTCCGCAGCGATTGAGAAATGTTGCCACATCGGCAGTTCCAAGTTCAAGTTACGTTAGGCTAAAAAATAGATTTAACATGGATGCAACAGAACAGGTCCTTCATAAATACACTGTTTTCCGTGACGCAATGCAACAAGATAGTGATTGAAATAAAAATTTAAAATCTCCAAAAGAGAAATAAATGAACAACAGAAAAATCAATCATGAAGCTATTGCAAAAATCGCACAGAAATAGATAACGTTTTAAACGATTAAGTTTAGTTTCAGCCTGGCGCTTCGTATTTAACAGCCACTTTCGTCCATTAGGTCAGCTTTGATGAAACCAAAACCCATACTCCAACTTTAAACTTGCAGCTAAGCACACCGTCTGGCATGAAAAATCATAGTTCCAGACTCGCACTAGACCTCATTTTGGGTAGATGCTGGAAGGTAGATTTTGAGTACCGTATTTCTCTGCCAATTGGAGAGCATCTGTAACTCTTGCAAAAACACATCAACTGCACTATAATCTGCAACATCACCAGAACCATGAGCTGCAACATTACCAGCATCATCAGTCGCAACATCAACTGCTTCCATTGTAGCATCAAAGGAATTTTGAATAGCATATACAGTATTCTAAATTACAGCAGCTACAGCATTAATAACAGCAACTCAAAACGCCACCATCACTCAAACAACACCAACACAAGCAGCATCACTAACAAAAGCAGCATCACTAACAAAAGCAGCATCACTAACAAAAGCAGCATCACTAACAAAAGCAGCATCGCCAACAAAAGCAGCATCGCCAACAAAAGTAGCATCGCCAACAAGAGCAGCATCACCACCAACAGCACCACCAAAAAGAGCACAAATAACAGCACCACCACCGACAGCGTCACCAACAGTAGCACCACCACCAACATGAGCAGCACCACCACCAACAGCACCACCACCAACAGCAGCAGCAGCAGCAGCAGCAGCAGCACCATCACCACCACCAACAGCAGCAGAACATCAGCAGCAAGAGGAACAGGGCGCCGTAGAGAGGCAGATGCGCCGCAGGGTGGCGGCTGCAGCGTATAACTTGGCGGTGAGAGTTACGCACGAAGTTCACGTTGATAGCCAGCCATGAAGTTATCCATATCGGTAGTCCATAGTTAGTTATCGGTGGGCGCCGAAATGAGGTCGATACTGGACAGAGGCTGCAGCACTGAGAACCAT
The DNA here is from genome assembly GCA_006783055.1 of Trinorchestia longiramus. Classification (NCBI taxonomy): domain Eukaryota; kingdom Metazoa; phylum Arthropoda; class Malacostraca; order Amphipoda; family Talitridae; genus Trinorchestia; species Trinorchestia longiramus. The sequence goes on from VCRD01000222.1 coordinate 45,213, forward strand.
CAGTCTAGTAGTACCAGTAGACATCAGTGTTGTTCAGTGAGTAATATCGGTGGACATCGCAGTATCAGTAACTAATATCAGTGGTCATGGCAGTATCAGTAACTAATATCAGTGGTCATGGCAGTATCAGTAACTAATATCAGTGGTCATGGCAGTATCAGTAACTAATATCAGTGGTCATGGCAGTATCAGTAACTAATGTCCGTGGTCAAAGTAATATCAGTGACTAATAGCAGTTATTTTATTTAGTGAGTACTACCATCAGCGACTAGTATTTCTACGCTAGAAATGCTAGTAACAGCCAGTTCAGTGTCAGCCAGCAACTAATGTCAGACGATCAGTAAGTCAACAACTAATACAAGAGATGTTACACGCAAGATTAGCGGTATGCTGAAAAATTTGGGAGCAGATACATAAGCTGAAAATAGCGTTGTATTATAGTTCATTCACGTTGGCACGCCTCACGCTGGTACGCCTCACGCTGGTTACGCCTCACGTTGGGTACGCCTCACGCTGGTACGCCTCACGCTGGTACGCCTCACGCTGGTACGCCTCACGCTGGTACGCCTCAACTTCAGAGTCATGATTTAAACCCAGCGGTTGTCTAGTAAGTGAACCCTCAATATGTGCAGAAAAATATGGAAGTGAAGGTTAAGTTAAATAAAATAAACACAACGAAGTAAAAGTACACGCAGAGCATCTCGTGGCTTTATACATTTTGTGTTTTAAAAAAGATGTACTCGTTCAGAAAAGGATACTAACTCAACTCTTTGGTGATTAAACTCAATCACGTCCCTCACGAAAGAAAAACTGCTGTAATGTAATACGCAGCACTTACCATCATTACGGGTTCGAATTTGAGCTCCCACTATGAATGTAGCGCAGGTATATCACTAAATGCTTGTTGCCTGCGTTGAAATGTTAAACACATTTTAACTCAAGCAAGCTGAAATACGTAAAGAAAGAAAAGCTACAAACTAGTAAAAACTTTGTGATTTGAAATATAAGTACTTGAAAATTGTTAGTTTCACAACACAAATTAACAGAGAACGAAAAATTGAATAGCTACACCTAGCAAGACCGTCGTTACAGTTAAGTTATTAATACCGTTGTGAGTGCTATTAGTTCAGGCGCACGCACACTTATAGAGCAGCTCAAGCGTACATCTGGTACAATTCTGCATAAGAGTACGACACTGCGAACACCATATATCCCTGACGTACCCAAAAATTTGAATAGAGGAGGCGAAAATTGAACCTAAATTTTAGAATGAGTATTTCAATTACATCGCTGAAGAATTGATGGAGGCGACCGCTAGCAAAAACCTACAGCCAAAGAGCGCAATAGGCTCTTCTGCTTCAGTGATCATGGAATTGTATTATCCAACTCGATTAACAAGAACTAGACTAAATCACTCAATGGAACAAAATGAACATTTGTTTCAATATTTTCAAATCTAGAAACTAATCTAGTAGCAACAAAATATTAACGCAATGTTAAGACGTACTAGGAAGCAATGGAATATTATGGAAAAAATTACATTTTAAAATTCTTACAGATATGTATTTTACACAATATATATTTCATATATATATATATATATATATATATATATATATATATATATATATATATATATATGAAACTAATATCCAGATACGAAGTAATCGCATCTACATCACAAAATTATGAAGGTCCACAGCTCCCACAACACAAATAATTATTTTTCAGTAACACGACAGAAAAAGAATTAAAGCTAACCGTTCGACATCCACCTTTGGCAGGGCAAAAAAATCAATACGTAACTGTGCAGCCGCCGGAACTCCGTGTAATGTAGAGGAAAAGTAACAGTGTATTTCATTAGAATAAAGATTCTACGTGAAAAGTAGAAACTGAAACCTGCAAACATGATCCGTAACTAAAGTTGTGCAGTCCTGGAAATGGAAACCATCACCTGTTTTTCAAGCTCACTAGAGCAGCTGCAAGAACTCCACACTAAAGAGAATTGGAGGCATGCAAAGATTGCAACAATGAATTGGGTTAGAATATGCTAATAAGAATAACCGAAGAAAATAAGGTTTGATGAATTAATTAATATAAATATATAGATTGTTTATAATCATTAACAATAATTACAGGAACACGTTTCAGTGCTACACAAATATTGTCCAGTTCTTCTATAACTTCCGAACGGTTATAAAACATCTAAAAATATTGCTCACGTATTCGTGTTTATCTGCAGCTCTAATAAAAATTATAAATATTTCGGAAAAAACTATATATTATTTCTATTTTATTCTTTTTTAAAGTTGAAAAATTAAAGTTAGTGAACTCGACAACTCAATATTTCAACAATCAAATATTTTATTAGAATTTTGAATCAATATATATAGTCGGAAATATCTAAAGTCTCAACAAACTAGAAGCAACCTCATAACCTGCCACCTTCACTTTGAAGAGAAGCTGCGCAGGGGAGCACAACTCACAATGAAAACGAGCATAAAAAAGATACACACAGTGACATCCAAGTATCGCCACCAAAATTTTGACATCTGGTGTCACATTATTTTCACTTGATTACAAATTCATCCTATATTCTAAGTTCGACACAGCGAGCAACGCACGCTCTTTTGACCACTAAACCACCATTTGATACAACATGTGGCAGCACTTTTACTTGACGACAGGGCAAAATTTGTGATACAATGCAAAGTTTGACAGCAAACAAGGAGATAAAAGCGTAGGAATATAAGCCAAATTAACGGCAAAATATTAACAGCATGGGACTTGGGTATCGACCCAAGAATGGGCCGAACGTCTCGTTCCTATTGCCATATTTTATTCTATTCTAGATAATCAAATTTTATTTGTACAAATGCAGCAATATTATTACAAATACATATATGAATAAAATCCAATAATTTTTTAGAAAAATTGCGAACAACCCTAAAAACATGACATCATGCATCCATATATAAGAAAGAAGATAAAGAAAAAGAACGCATCAACTTCATGTACAAAAATGCGAAAAAAAGTATGAAAATTATGAAGTTGGCGAACGTACTTTAGAAATGGAAACGAATAGATAAATTGGTCCCTACATTTGGCTGATTTGAATATTATTGAACCTTTACGACCGACATAAAAGTGGTAACTCAAAAACTAATTCCTTCCGGCAGATTTAAGCATAAAATTGTAGAAGTTCTCGCAAGAAAAATGAATTGGGCAGAAATGAAAACAATTTATCGGACTTAAAAATAGTTTCTATGCCTGCCGTAAATTGAAGAATTTTGTTTAAAAATATCTAAATAGGAATTCAAAAGTTGATCTTTTGTCGAACGTAAAATTATTACTTCTTCAAATACGAAATACTACTTTTAAAAAATGAATTATTCCTAATTAAAACTGAAAAAGAGGAAATCTTGTAGACTATTTTACATTTACGCTACTGGACCACAATCAAGGAAAAAATGAAATATTTAACAGATGATAGTAGGAATTCTGACCCTTAGTTTTGAAAGGAAGAAGTAATTCCAATAACTCCCAGACAGTTCCAAAAGTTAGAGAGGAAAAAGCGTTCCCGATCTCACATAACGCCTGAAGTTCTCAGCAATTATGCCAGAATAACGGAGGGCAGCTTGGTCGCAGCCGAAATACAGAAAAAAACGAAGGAAATCTTAACACATTTTAGTCCCCGGTTAAATTCTAAGGCCATTTGACAGAGCACAACATCCCAAGTCTGCCAAATTTGAATGTTTAAGAAGAATCAGAATAGCATTTCGCAAAATGTAATGAAGCATTTTCAAATTCTATGGCTTTTATCCCTACCAAACATACTTATTTGACATGTGTGAGTGTGTGAATATGTGTAACACATATTTTACATGCGTTCACACGCATGTTGTGGAAAAGTGACGCTGTACATGTTGCACATGTAAAGTTATGCATCTCATGTTTTGAAGCCGTAATCTGGCACTAAATGCAAACTATCTACAGCTGTTACGAGGGAATGAACATCTTAGAAAACTCCATAGGCTCGCCAACAGGAGAAACTTTGTGTTTCTTCATAATAGAGCGAGACCACACACACCGAAAATCAAGCACAATAATGTATTGAAAATCAGATGGGCTGTTCCACTCCATATGCTATATTCAATAGACCTTGCGCCAAGTGATCTCTATTTTTTTTGCTCATATAGAAATGCACCGCGTGGCAGAAAATTTTTTACAAACAAGGTAAAAATGTTTGTGAACAATGATTTTTTTTAATTCAAAACCCGCTGAAAAATGCTTTAGAGGAGTCCATGAACTACCTGCTAAATAGCACGATGGTGCTGAAAAATAGCAAACATACTATAAATCAAAAATATTTTATAATTGAGTTGTTTACAGATAATTATATTTCACACGAACGAAAATTACTTACGACTTATCTGAATTCATCGATGCATAAAAATCCACAAGCAAAAAGCTTCACGTGCAGACTCAGAGAATTAAGCTTCATGCAGCTTTACGAAAGCTGTGCGCGAAGCCTTTCACATTCACGTCTGTGTCGTTCAAGCCAAAATAATCTCATTAAAATTTTAAGTCTATAAATTTCACTCATCAATTCTGGAACAAGTTTATCGAATGTCATTATAGAAAGAGAAATCGATAGTGGTATCCATTCCATTTGAATACTGGTTTTTAGTTTTCCAAGAAACAGAGATTCGGAAAATTCTTCACTGATGTAAAAATTTTGTATACCCTAAGTGAAACCGTTCAACTCACTACAATGAACTGCAAAGAAGAATTACCACAGTATCGTAAAAGACTGTGGGACATTTTACCATCGTACTGCAATCGAATTGCTTCAATAGTCTCACTGAACATGAGTAAATGCTCAAAAATTGTTTCTTAAGTATTAATACGTACATCAAAGACGTGAACAGATCGTTGCATAACACGTCAGTTACTATACGAGACAAAACAGATAAAGCATAACTAATTAAGGCATACAACCCACGATAAGCTTTTGAAATGAGGGTTGCCTATTACTCAGTGAATGGGCACGAGGACGGTGACGGAGGACCTGCAAGGAGCATGTCATCAAAGTATACGGAAGAGCAGATGCATACTCCTTACCAACAGCACGAGTCCAAAAAAGGAAACTATGAGGGGCGTTCCTACTGTTGCCATTAATTCCGATAAAATTAATGGTCACCTGACGGACTGTAACCTCTCAACTATTTGTAGGCGTTCCAGGTAAAAGAATGGTTGGTGTTCCACTTGTTGAACAATGATCAAAAATTTATCGCAAATTTTACGATACACCACCTTCTTCTTGATACATCAATTTACTTTTGATCCATTAACCTCAGCCAACTGCAAACTTCAGGATTTATGTATTACGGATACAATTCACAAAAATCGTGACTCACTGTTCCACGTCTGAAGGACGTCAAACCTGGGTCATCTAGAGCAGACAAATACAAATTTTTTCTAACTATGCAAAGTTTTTGCACTTATAAGAAACGAAATGATCTAAATGTGGATTAGAGAGCATGTAAAATGATGACAACAGGACAGAACTGTGATACATACGACCAGAATGGAATACTCTAGTACAGGAAGTCATTCAAATGAAAGTTTAAAATATTGCGCTAAAGTAAAAAAATTTTAAATTTACCTATGAAACAATCCCATTTTGAATCGCGTATTTCTCCTTCAAGCACTGAGCACATCAGAGAGCCACGAATTTGAGTAGACCAGAAGTTTATAATCTTATCGTGATCACAAAACTCACGCACATTTTTTTGTCAACTATATTTCTCATTCATATTTTAGTAAATGAACGTTCACCATAAAGCTGAAGCGGTAGAAGTCGGTTAAGATAAGCAGTAAGGGCAGAACAAAGTGGAGTCCTTGCAAGGCTTGCAATGAGGCATTTCAAGTTCAAATGTAAATGAAGGAGCTCTTCTAATATCTATGAGTGCACATCCATCAGAAGTTAGCGTCCTATTTTAACTGCACGACAGACCGGGACTTGGGAATATTTTCTCAAGTATACAAATGTGGTCATGTATAGTACTGAAAATGTACTATATGTTACTGTGACGAGCTTTCAACACCAGCAAAAATTTGGAAATTTTGCAGGAAGGCAGTTTACATTTTTTGAATTATGGCCAGAGCACAAGAGAAAACATGTTTACTCCCAATAAATAACATAAATAGTCAGTCAAATTAGGTTTTTCGAAAACTTTTAAACGTAATTGTTTTAATTACGAACATTAAAGTGAATAAGCGCAGAAATTGAGAGACCTTCACACATAACCACTGGTTGGCAATCTCCGTTCTTCTGGTGGATCGCTTTTTTTTAGTGACTTGAAATTTAGCACTGCAGTCATACCATTATAATTCAGTTAAAATGTTTTTAGTACACTTTGAAAGAACGTAATTGTTTACGTTTTAATCAATTATGAAGGGAATTGAAAGTACTCTGCCAAATACAGCTCTTACAGACCTCATGCAAGGACTGATTCAACAGCACGGTATTAAATAGATAGTAAAGTATCATAGAACAACAATATGTAAATAATAATAAATAATGGCAAGGCATTACATAAAACAACATTTTCTTCTGATTTCAAAATTTTATAATCCTTCATTACTCTCCAGAACAAGCATTTTTTCAAACAGCCCTTTTAGTTATTAGTACTTTGTATTTGATAGGTTGAAATCCAGTTTTAAATTAACGCCAGTTCACTGGTTCACTTATATTTTCAAAAAAATTTCCTGTAATATTGTTTATAAGAAAAGAATACTGAAATTGTTCAAGTTCATTCTTCGCCACTTCATGCGGTGATCTTAGTTCTCTCCTATGCATTAAAAAAATTACCAAGCAAACAAAAATTTATTTATTTTAATTTAAATGTTATGCAATAAAGTATCATAAATTTGCATTGAAAATACCCCATGGATACCACTACTCTGTTGGCCTTCTTGAGAGAAAATAATTAAGCAGACATAAAAATTCGAGATGTATAGAATGCATAATAAAAGTATTATATAAAATCCTAACATAACAACCAGAAAAATATTAAAACATCCAAAAATGGGCTCATAGGAACTAGACTCTGTGAATTGTTGATGTTTTCGACCTACATATGCAATTTAAAATGACCACCAAGCTACGACATGCACATCACGAGTACGCTGCCATTTTACATTTTATATCGTAAGTCTCAACTGCTTTCTCAATTGAACTTCAGATGACAGTGCATTCAAACGAAATCTGCAGTCATGCCACGAGGGCTTCTAATCGACTCATTCTCATCATAGACGATATTTTCTATTTAAAATTTGAACGCTGATTCACAGTTGCCCAATGTTAGTATGCCGTTAGTATGCAGGACAAATGAATACAATTATGTAAAACAATGAAATGACAACGTATTTTTATGAATACATGAAAATTTACGTCGACTTAAAAAAATTTCAACTAATCAAATTTTTTCAGTTGAATGAGATGAAGACTACTTTAGTTAAAATCGAAACAACTGATAGGAGAGGTCAAAAATGATCAGTTTACAGTACGCATCCGTTTGTTCGTTTTCATGATCGCTACTATACTAGCCACCGTCTAAACATTTTCATTTTTAATTTGATTTAGGATTTAGATAATCTATAAATTTTAGGGAGCTGACAGGCTTGCAAATCTTTCCAACATTGCAACTCCTTATATTTCATGCATAGTTTTACCCTTGTGATATTATGCCCAAATGTTAAATTTGAAACAGTGGGCAAAGTTCCTCAAAAAATTCCTTTACGATTTCCCGAAAGCAGCAAAAGTGTTTAATCCCAAAAGCCCTGGTTTTAAGCATCCCTTAGGTGTAAGAAAGTAAACAGAAGCGAGAGCGACGCAGCGGGTTGAGTCAGGGTCCGCAAATTGAGTGCTCGCAAGGCGGAGAATAAAACAGTCTATTCAAGGCACAGGCAAAACTCGCACGTGAAATTTACAACCCGAGGCAGAACAGCGAAGGCGTACCTCCGGGAAATTATCTGGACTGCGAATTACTGAATGCGAGGCGCTACATGAACATAGTACTGGACGACAAATTTCAAACAGAATACGAATGTAACGAGTGTTTGCCTTAGATTTTACGAAAAGAGACGATGGTTATTTACAAAATCAAAGTAGATTGAAGTATCTTCAATCCTTCGACTAATCACAGATATTGGCGTAATTTTACTTGAAGAAAATTTAAAAGAAGAAATATTTTAATGCTCATTAAACAAACAAGTTAAATGCTATAATAGAGAACCAACACTATGATCCTATTCTCAAATTCGTTAATAAATTGAATTCCTTTTGCACAAAACTTTTAGACTTAAACAGAAGACAGTAATTAATTGAAATCAAAGATTCACGCGTGATTTTGGAAGCCGATGGATTTTTGAAAAATACAGCTGTAATACCCAAATTTGACCAAACGCTTTAAGAGCACATACACGTGCAAAAACAATCTTTGGAACAGGCGTTGAGGAAATCATGGCTATTTTAACGCAGACAAAACATGCTACGGTCCGGCCGCTGGTGCTAAGGTACAGTAAATAATCAAATAACTCCATTGAGTATTTGTCTCTTCATCACAAATCATAGAGTGCCCACAATAAAATCATGTTTAAGGATTCTTTGAGAATTTAGCATATCGATCTCTTGAAAGATTACCATTGCAACTACGAGCATCTGCCAACCAAGTGAATATACGCCGTGTAACCCTAGAGCAAGTTTTGTGCTCTATCTGTACTACTTTAAATGCCACGTGGGGATTTCAATCTTTTCTGGAATGTCACCCATACCTCTGAAGTTCAGTCCCTAACGTATTCTGCAGGCAATGACGCAAAGATAACACATTTTGTTCTATCGAGGTACTGTTAAGCTTTAAACGAGATGTAAATTGAGAGTAGCTATTAAACGCGGTGGAAAAATAACTCAGCAACATTGGTGACCCCATTTAACGATGTCTTTCTCGTCCAGTGATGTCTTCCAAGAGAAGTCATGACATCATTTCCTTCCTTTACTAACAACTCATTCTGAGATGATATGGGATCTACCATTCCCTACGTAAATATGAACGCCAGAGGATGAAAAATTGTTCCGACTTCAAACTAGGCTAACAAATTAAGATCCTGCACAAAAATGTGATTCTGTAGTTCAGAATGGTACCCATCTCTGCATTTCTGCTCGCACTCATCATTTCGAACAGTGGACCTGACACGACTTATGTCCGTTTATTGATTGCAAATTGTAGAGGAAAAGTGCCAACTAAAATACAAATTGATTGCGCATCACGGAGCAAATTATCTAAACCATACTCGAACTGATTACAGAACATTAGGTATTTCTACTTTAAGGCAAAAAGCAAACAATGATGGGCACTAAAATGTAAAGAATGCCTGGCACACGCATGCAGTCGAGAATTAACCTCTCATACAGCATCATCCATGCACACTGTACAACCATGACATCACACAAATCTGCTTTAGTTTCTCCAGCAGCATTTTACTCACCATGTGCTGCCCAATTTTCTTATTTCCCGCGCTAAACACGACCTGCAGAAACACTGGATATCGACAAATGTTATTAAAACAATTGCAAGCCTATTCAATGAACATGGAAAATAAGAATATAAATAAAATTTTACCATCCTAGACCATCTTCTAATGGTACGGAGCAACAAACATGCATTAACATGATACGAAAAACAGAAGTCTAATCGGGCATTTACATTCAGCAAACGTCAACCTATGAATGATGGGCAAACGAGATAAATTTATTTTGCCCAGACAATGTATGAACCATGAAGACTAGATCTGCAGTGCATTATTAAAGGCAAGAGAATATTAGTGTAAGAGGGAGATAAACAAAGCCTGAGGAGACGAGGCAGATGTCAATTAGAGCTCCGAGTGATGGCTCATCTCAGCGAGGGAGACAGACGTTCATCAGGCA
>VCRD01000222.1:55690-115130 GCA_006783055.1 Trinorchestia longiramus
ACTTGCACTCCAGTCAAACACTTGCACTCCAGTCTCACACTTGCACTCGTCACACACTTGCACTCCAGTCACATACTTGCACTCCAGTCACATACTTGCACTCCAGTCACATACTTGCACTCCAGTCACACTCCAGTCACATACTTGCACTCCAGGCACACCACTACCTGCACTCAAGTCACACCACTACCTGCACTCAGGTCACACCACTACCTGCACTCAAGTCACACCACTACCTGCACTCAAGTCACACCACTACCTGCACTCTAGTCACACCACTACCTGCACTCTAGTCACACCACTACCTGCACTCAAGTGCGTGCGTCATTGTCTCCAGTTATTGTAGGCTAAGAAATAATTAAGGTTTGGTATTAATGATAGTTTTTGTGTTGATTAGTTGTATAAAAGTTCAATAATGTTGCCGCCAGAGAGAAGAGTACAAATTTTGAGGTTGGAAGGTATTCAATAATTAGCGTACTAACTTTCAGAGCCCATGTTTATTCACAAAACTAAGGAAATGAAGATAACAAATGTATACAAATGCAACTAAAACGAAAATATTAATTGAATGTGCAATGCTCGCAGTTAGAAATTGACATTTTATTAAATATGACCTCCGTCTGCCTCGATAACAAGCTAAAGACGCTTAGAGAAGGACCTACACGAGCCACGAATGACTTTTTGAAGAATTTTGGCCCATTCACTTTCGAGTCTGCAAAGACTGACTGGCCACACATCTTTGCTTTCAAGCAACCGTAGGAATCCATTTTTGAGAAAAATTATAATGGGAATCGAGAAATGGGTTCTTTTAACAATACTCAACGTAAAATACAGTGGTTGAGTAGACTCAAGTTACACGCCAGTTTCATAGCAAGGACTAAACCCAAAGAAGATCATGCTCTGTTTATGATGGGATAAAAGAAGGCTGGTTCATTATGAGCTATTCAACCCCAACACAACAGTCATCGCTCCCCAAATACTGTTTTGTTCAAATACTGTCACAACAACACTTGAAGACCTAAAAATTGCCCTATCGCGAAAAAGACCAGCATTGTTCAATGGGAAAGGTGTTGTGTGCCGGTATGACAATGCTAAACAGCATACGGAAAGAATCACTGAGGAAAAAATTACGAGTTTCAATTGGGAAGTTCTATTGTACTTCACCTACTCCATTCACTTGACATCGCACCAACTGATTACTATCTTCTTAGGTTTTTGCAACAACACTCAAGTAATAAAATTTATGAAAACTATTAATGAAAAAATGACTCTGATATATTTTCTCTCCAAAACTTGAAGATTTGTTTCTAAAGAGACATTAATAAATTGGTAGATCGATGAAGCGTCATTGAAATGAGGAAAATTATTACTATGATAAATATTAGTAATTTGGGATTTTTTGAACTTTAACATATCAAGTAAAAACGACACTACCTTCTTTCCAACCTTATCATTTTCTGTTCAGCCAGAGCAAATATTTCAGTAGGAGTGAGCAAAGCCTTATTCAAAAGCTATCACGCCATACGGGGTCAAAGTTACTGAACTTCCTCTGGCAAAGCCCACTACAGACAACATATGTGGCAAAAAAGGCATCTCTAATAGACGTAAAGGCATAATAACATAGAAAAAACTGACACAAAGACACTTACAATAGCTCGACCACTTCCATAATAAAAAAAGACTGGGAAGAGTCGCCGTCACCTAAATTCAACAGATTCTTGCAACGAGCTTTGACAACTCAACTGCGTGTTGATCAGGGCATCAGTGAAGAATGCGAACCCCTCAAGTCACTCTGACGAGAACATTAACAGTTAAAAGCCAGAACACTGAAAATAAACTTGGAATGACCACAGGACCGCCAAATAATCTTCCACGCACGACCCTAAAGATCCTCTCCAAGCGGACATCCCTGGTACTCGTACCATGGACTCAACCTCAAATTAGAAGTTCTGATGCATGTCACAACAGTACAAGTATTATAAATAATTACCTTTAAATTTTTCACAGGAACTTGACTTCCGAGAAAGAACATATATGTTTAACACACATGTATATTGTTATGGCAAAATTAACAAATTTCCAACACAAAACGCTTGCTGCTAAAGACCTGGAGATAGAAAGGCCAATAACTGCGAAGCGACACATTAACCAAAGAGGAGCGCTAGAGAGAATAGAGCTCTCACACCTCAAGGCTTTACGGAGTCTACAGTGAATCCTGTTAAGTAATGAGCAGCCTGGGAATTAAGAGGATGTAGCGAACAGGACGTCGGCAGGGTTTGAGAGCCTGCTCGTGAGGACGTCTGACCGCGCGGTCTTCAGCAGGGAATGTGATTAACTGTAAGAGATAGGGTTAGAGCAGTGGGAAGATGACATAAGAACTGGTTGAACACTGAGGCTCAAGTTGTTCCCAGAATGATACAACTCCATCAACTGGACGGAAGATGTATGCTACCAAGTGTCAAATCAAGTTATGAAAAGAAGCTCATAACTTCATAGGAATTTTAACGTCTTAAAGAAACTCACAGCAGATCACATGCAGATAAACTCATACATTACGAAAAAGAAGATTTATATGTAGGTTACTAATTGTTACTGAAAATGAGAAAAAAACTCGAATTTAAGGAAGAAAACAATTTTTTCCGAATATTATTGATACACAGTCGTTTTAAACACATATTATCCAATCAAACGAACGCAACACATGTATTCATAATTAAAAAACTACTTTTTATTATTTTTGCTGATCAAATTACTTTTCATCACTGAACACTAAACTCGGTAGAGTGCCTTTGGCGATACGAGAGAAAATTTTAGCTCTTGAAAGATGTTTGTCCAGTTTTAAGAGATAGTTTCTTTCTAAGACTGTAAGGAGAGGTTTTCAAGTTTATCAGGCAAATCGTAAACAGGGTTTCCACGGATACACTCCCAAATTTTACCAGATTATTGAGGGATGTCTTTGGGCTTCCGAGTTTTTTTCTGGTGGATTTGATCAGTTTGAGTTTCTGGCAGTTTCAAGACGACCTTGGCCGAACTTATTCTTCACTTATCCAGTCTCCTCAAACTGCATCTACATCCTTCACACGAACATTCTGGTAACTTTTAAGATTTTACTAATATCCGTTAGAGATTTTCTCACCTCATGTAACTCTGAAATTTCTATTTTTTCGTCTAAATCTTTAACCAGTATAATATATATTATACCTGGAAAACATATGATTTCGTTAGCACCTAAATATAACAATAAAATGAAATCTTAGGAGAAATACTTAATTTTATTAATTACTTAATACATATTATAGTAATATGTATTAATATATAATTATTAATTATTATTAATTGTAACATTGAACACTGTGTTTAGTTTGTAGCTTTACCACGATAAATGTAAATACAAAAGTACATTTGGGATAATACAACAAAAAACTATACCGATTAAAGTGCAAAAGCTACGAACGAGTTCACTAACAATTTAAAAAATACATTTAAATGGTCATACTTATCACATGGATTTGAGCAGCATCGATGTATTATATAATTAGCGACTCATAAAACATACTCCTGACAAGTGAGAGGAAGCTTAGATGCGAATATCATGAAGTGGGTGAGTCACTACAGAAGCTTGTGGCTAAGCATTGTATCCCATGTTCTATGGTTAGCAATGAAATATACTATTATTATTGAATTTAATTATATAGTATATCATCATACATATAATATATACCATATTATAAATTATAATTATTACATGTTAATATATAAAATATATCGTATCCACATGGCCTTTAGAAAATGTATATCCTCCCAGAAATATCCACCGATGCTTTATCATTCAAGTACACTGTCAGGCTTGCTAACAGAAGAGCCTCAAATTATCTGCGTTTTTCACCATAACCCGATAAAGAGCTCTCAGAACTAAGGTTAACGCAGCATGGTAAGATGGGTCAAACTGAGGCACTGAAGAATGAAGACCTCACTCCCGGAGAGTAAAACTCACAACTACACTACAAAATGTCTCACAGCAAGAACAGAGAGCGGCATCCGTGCGCATCAAAAAACCGGATCCAAAAAAATAGCGATCGTCCGTCGGACACGACGATTTTGTTTCAGAGACGCGCGCGCAGGATAGACACAGATCCGAGACTTTTTCTAAAGATGGAAAGAAATAAGAAAAGTATTTCCAGAGTTTTCGACCGCGATAGAACTAAAATGCGAGAACGGAAAGAATTCCAGTTTTGCTACCGAGTGTGAAAAAATAAGTTCGAAAACTAGAATAGTAGTTATTTCTCAATAAGTGACATTCCATTTTATTAAGAATGATTAGAGACGCTTTGATGAAGTTAATCGACACTCATAGAATTTTGAATTTAGAGTTTCAAGAATATAAATACAACATTCATTCCTCATATATTAAAAAAATGCACCTTCTGGTTCGACATAGATGTGCAGGATAGACTAGCTACAAACACTTGCTACATCCAGAGCGTAAACATTAGATCTGAAACCTACGCATTTGATCGTCTATATTAATCCTTGCAATATTTTATTAACTATGTAATTTACTGTGGGGAATAAACAGACGAATTCCAATTATTGGATCGATTAAAATACTGTGAAAAACTTCCAATGATTCTATGTATGCTTACTGGCTCACTTCTCCGAAGTATCGAGAACTACACACACAACTGTCCGGTGCTCCCAGCTTTTGGTGTTCCTACTCTGGATCCATGCTCTCATACGTAACAAATATTTGACATTTAATACAAGTGTCGGAATTCTCTCCCTCAAACGTACGATGCTGCAGCTGTAGACTTCGGTTAGTCAGTAAAATATTTACTGTAACAGCTTGAGTTCTGCTACGAGATGGTCAGGGAAACTCGAGATACGAAGAACGTGTTTGAAACGTGATTAATTTAAGTATATTAAAATGAATTAAATACACAGAACACTCCTCAGTCCGTATAAATGGTCCAACATAGGTGCCCCAATACGCGTATATCCAATGAAAACAAAATAACTTAATAGATACGATAAGTATGGGAAGATCTTAATAAATAGAGGGCCACGAAAAAGGCAGCTGCGAAAAGAAAATGGACAAATAAAACAGCACGCAACAACGCCATTGAGTCTCGCAGCCATTCCAAGATAGAATAACCATACAAAATATCACACGAGCACCCATAAAAATATCGAATTATTATTAAGTAAGTTTCTCATCAGAAATTATTCGAATCGAAACCTAATATGTAGAACAGAGCTCTCACGCACAAAGACTTTACCGCAAAATAAAATAAAAGTTGGTACGAACAAAATCTTGTAATCAAGCCACAATATTTATCATTGAACCTGCCTTATAATCACCAATTAACAGGAAAAACCGTACAACGCGAGAAAATTCAAACAGAATAAACGTTGTGGTCTCCTCTTGAGGCGCAAATTTGAGTGGCAATGAGCGACTCAAAAGCTCAGCACACGATGCGCAGCAATCGGTTTCCAGTGGCACTCTGGCCAAGAGCTTCCAAGTAGGGGGCAAAAATCCAGGTGCGCTCTCCACAGAATTCAAACGACACGAAGCTCAAGGAATCCGATATTGGGCCACGAATTTCAAAGCACGAAGAACAATGAGAATGGCAAGGCAGTTTCACACAAATTTGCGCTTACATTTTTCTTCTTTACGAAGGCTAGAAAGCTGTGCTATCAATAGAAAAGTAGACGTAAAACTAGAAGGGTTCCGATTTGGCAAAAAGTAGTTTTTATTTTACGACTGTCCAGTTGCACACAGAAGACAAGATACAGTGCTAGGAAGCGATATCTACTAATTTGGACCAAAGTTGAGAAAAACATGACAAATGTAGTCAGAAGCAAGTTCCCCAAGAAATGTAAATTACTGATGAAGATATAAAGCTAGTGTGAAAAAGGTAGGTTCTTTTCCCTCGACCTCTTATAACAGTCGATTTTATGGCTTCAATTATTCCCTTCTTCCACCGTATATTACGGGTCGCGACATTGTAGTTATAACGTAGAACAGCGAAAACTTCACTACAGCAACGATGTAGAAGATAAACTGCTCTTTGATACAAAGAAGCATGAAGCTAATTATAATAACATATAGTGGAGAAATGAAAATGAGCATAGAAACAGCCACTAGTCAGAAGAAACACCAGAGTGTCTCTTCCATTCAGAAACACCATTTGGATGTACCCAAAAAAGTTCAGATGTAACACGAGAGAAGCGATAAAATAAGTATGATATTTGATGGCTTTGTCAGTAGATATGTATTATGAAATAAATACAAGACGACTTTACATGCAGACACGCATACGAAAAATAATTACAAGATGAAATAGGAAAACATGATAAATTCAGCATACCTGTGATAGAAAAAAGAACAGAAATCTAATTCAACTCACTAACAGACACATAATTTTTATGGCTTGGAGTCAAATCGGAACATAAACTTAGCCATGGACTTCAGACAAGGACAATCGAAACCCACAGCCAAATCATTGAGGAAGGCTTGAGACGGCTTCAAACTCTCCGTTGTGCGCACGACTTCCGCTATGTGTATTGAATGTTAAATCATGGCACGATGCTCACCAAAATGTTTTCTAACTCCACGACTCAAAAAATTCAAGCTATTGAACGACCTTTAATTTGACTGATTCGAACATACTGAAGAATTTAAGAGGGTTGACTCAATTTTTTTCGACTGAACAAAGGGCAATCACACGTCCAATTTCCATTCAAAAGACTGATCTCAGAGAAATTCATGGGTTAACTTATCCAACATTGGATATCGGAGGAAACTTTGGAAATCAAGAGACAATTCGAAGTTGAAGCAAACGAAGAAGCGTCATGGATAACTAGCTAGAGAAGGAGTCGAGCAGTGCCGTGATTCAGAGAACACAAGTTAGGGCATTAAAAGGTCACTTCTGGACAGTTTTGGACGCTTTATCAGAAGCAGTTCGCAAACATTGAGAGTGATGACAACACATCCCTTCCTTTTTCTGCCTCTCTGAGCGTCGTTTGATAAGCTGGAATAGCGCGACACAAGTTTCCGTCTGAACAATACAGTTGGAAGAACTTTTTCAAAATGATGGAGATATTCCACATAGGTAGCTAAGTATGGGAGAATGAAAGAAGATTTCATAAGAAGATATAACTAATGATACGAGCCCGATATCCAGACTTTATTACCTCATGAAATTAATCAATTTTTAGGCCGCAAAAGGGGATCAAGCACGATATTTCTAAAGTACACTTGACTCAAAAACTTGTTAAAAAAGGAAATTTTAAAGTCGTTATAGTTGCATTAGGTTCTCTAGGTATTACAGCAGAGGCGTTCATGGCAAAGCAATGAAACAATTAACATGAGATGAGCTCTCAGAATTATTTTACTACTACTGGATTAAAGGAGTAAGTCAAATATGAGGTAGACCTAGTAATTTTGAAAGTATAAACGTATGTACTTGAGAGGCGTACTTGGAGACGAGCAGTTAATCATTGGAAGCACTAAAACCAAGAAATAATTACGCTGATAAAAATGTCAAGACAATTTGGGAAGTATTCTAATATTTCAGCGTGATAAGAAAATAAAAATAAAAAATAAAGTATTATAGCATGAAATGCATCTCCTTCTAAATGCATCACAAATCCATGCAAACATATAACAGATGAAAATTTATACACATAACTTATTTTCATTTCCGAACAGTTGATGCTAACTCTACCTACTCTAGCATTCTGATCACATTTGGGAGGACCTGATCCATTGAAGCGATGAAACTTTTTAACCAGTTTGAATGCTAATCCACAGACTAGGAAGAACAAGAACCTTAAGTCAACATCATTCGTAAAATATTGAATTTTTACTAGACTCCTGGTAAATCATGTCCAGAATATCTCAATAACATATCATTAGCAAGGGATAAAAATAGAACAGCATCAGCATAGCAGCAGAAAAGGAAGCAGGAGCGAAGAGAACTAAGAAGCCAGAGGAAAGGGATGTGGGTTGTAAGGGCAACCAGTGTTCAGTGAAGTGAGAGAAGCTCCATCAATTGTACAAAGGCATCCTAGAGACGATAACACGGCTACAGCAGCAGTTTAAGGGACCCAAGCAAATACTGCAGAAAGACCGATGCAATCTGAAGGTTCGATATTGCACAGCAAACAGTCATCGGTAGCTTCACAAACAGTGCGGCTGTATGATCGCGACGAGTGGGTCACCGTGTGTCGTACTGGTCATACAGTAATGCATGATGACTGTAGCACAACGAAGGTTGTTTCAAGCAATGCCAATCAGCCTGAGGACCAGGGGTTTGTATTGCACGTGTTTAGGCTGTAGTGTGATGCTGTTTCAATAGAACTTGTACCCGATCATTCATAATCCAAGTGATAAATAATGAAAAAATTACCCAGATCTGCATTAAACAGCGAAAGAGAAGAGATTTCAACATGTGATGAGATATTATTATCTTTAGAAAACACAATCGTGGAAAAAATACAGGAGTGAATAATAAAGCACCATGGCTCAGCGTACTTTGTATCATCAAAAACATCTACGTTACAAACAAGAGGAAATTTCCATTAGATATCAACACTAAACATTGCATTCTCAGCAATAAAACAAATATTTTGCATCTAGACGACTCTGCAAACTCCGAAACGCATTTAAAGCTTAATACTTACAAACAGAAATTCTGAAGTGCAGATATGCCCACGTCCGTGCAGATTAATTGAGCGTCTAAGCAACGTACTGTGAACATTCGAACAAGACCTGGGTGTATGAGATCAGATCAATACTGAATTTCAAAAATCTGTAAACATTAGCAAAGACTCTTGAAGATTAACTTCAAAACGTAAAGATTGGGACTCATGCGAGAAAATTCCCTTAACTATCCTGGAATTAATGTCCTAAAATTGTACAATAGTTTCTAACCGAATTCACGAATCGAATTTGCTCGTACACATGTATATCTACACAATATTACCCTAAAACTTTATGGGTACAGACAAATGACACGAGAGAACAGTAATACATTACTACAGTATCTGAAAATATGCATCATTAACAGTGAAACACTTGCAAGGTGTATGGATACAAAAATTTGTACTTAAATTAGACATTTTCACATATGTGTGCACTTTTCCAATTTAGATTGAGGTAGTAGCTTTGTATAAGACTAAGAACACAGAGATTAGATTTTTCAGTTGTCTCGCTTCCGAAAGTAAACAGTCTCACCAAAATAGATACGCTAGGAGCACACAAATCTACGCCTGACACAGAAAAATCGTTAAGTGCATAGACGAATCAAAATTGGCCAAATCGATCACTCTGCTTGGTTGACAGACTAGCAACGCTACCTTCTGATTTACTACGGTATTCATCGAAATTCATTTATAAATAATCTCGTCTGTTTTAAATCCACGTAGTAGTACCCGATAGTTTCTAGTTTTTTCTATTAAATGGAAAATCGCCGGAAAACGCTTGTTAATCATAGAACTTGCACCATCGCAGGCATTCATTTTTCCGTCATTTGGTCGACTGGTGGTAATACCCGCTTGCTATAGGGGAAGACTCGGGTTCAATTCCTGTCATCGTCTTGGTCTGTTTGTGCCTGCCCATCGGCGGACAAGAAACGTGCCCATGAGCTCCTACGCTGGGCGTCCGTAGTAGACTAGACTATCACGCTCATCGAAACGCCCTTACGAGCCTTTACTTCAAGTTACAGCACGAGAAGACGGAGAATTCGCTAATAGCATCATCACAATTCGTAAGATCTTAACATTAACAATTTGAAAATGTAATATATCTGTCTGTACTGTATACTTGATGGCAAATAAAATTTATTTCTTTTTTCTTTCTCTTAACCCACGTGTGCTGCAGCCCTGACTTCTGATTGCAACTGCCCTACGCTGCAGTACACATGCAGAACTGGTGCTAGGAAAAATTAAGCCACACAGCACGAGCAATTCATTCAACTCCTAGTAAAACAATTAACAAAATACAGAAATCTCGGAGTCAGACAGCAGTACGGGAGCACAAGCGTCATTTTTCCACAGAAGCTGCTCTTAACTCGACTAGTTTACTGTTCGTCCATTGCTACACAACAATGAAACGAATAGAAAATAATTACTTCTTCAGTAGTAATGAAGATACAAGCATACGCTCTTTTCACCTCGTTATTCCTTCAAGGTAAAATGAAATGTAAGAAGTTAAGGAAGTTCACGGTTACAACTTTGTTCATTAAGCGGGGAACCAGTTTTTTCATTTTTACAGAGCGCTAAAACCTAGTAAGCTTGAACAACCAGGACGGCTAACTGAAGGCATCAACAAATATATTCAGGATTAGAGCTCAATCTTTAAGTTGCCGCTGTTCAAATAATTAACCTACTCAAAGGAATATCCATAATCTGGAGGGATGTCGACAGAGAGGTAGTAGGACAAGGAAGACAAAATAACATAGGATACACGAGAAAATAAATTTGATGAGAGTTTTGAAGTTAATAAACAGGAGGAGAGAAGAGTGCCCCGCATTGTGATGCACAAGTAACATAAACAAGGTTATTAAGTATGAGAAATCATCAACATAAGAACATCAGAGATCGATGAAACCGAGTTAAACACAGTACGCAATACACAGGTACAAAACAAAAAGCATTTGTGGCAAGTTTATGACGCATCAGGAATGCAAGGAAAACCTTTCTCACTAACGGAGTAGGTCGTTTCACAAAATGACCTTTGTATGCGACAACGCAGTGCGCAATTCGAAAGTGATGAGGCACATTCATAACAAGCACAGGTTACATAGGATAAAAAGAAGCTCTCTCCTCGCAATGTTGAAATGGAACGACGAGAAAATCGGACCCTATGACGAGTCCCACGTCTCCTGCGCAGTGTTTATGCAAATTGACGCTGCGGGAGCGCGTGCACTAGATGGAAGAGTTCATGATAGAACTTGGAGAATAAAGAAGATGCTGTACGTCGTGTAATGCTACTACAGCTTTGTTTAATGGTTTCTACTTAATTAATGTGAATTGCAGTGCATGTGAGCTAAATCAGTTCCATTTTGCGGATGATACGAAACAAGTGCCTGATCCTAAAGAGAAACTGCACACATAATTCATTTCGTTACAATCTGCAGTGCAGAAGTCAGCAAGAGTACAACGATATGTTCCAGGAAAACAGTGCTGAAGAAATTAAAAGTGAGATACGTAAAAGAAGGAAATAGTTTAGTTTCATTACGCAAGGTAGTGTACTCCGGAGGAATTGCTGGTTTACAATTGTAAACGAGAGAGAAAGTTTGACCCAGCTATTAGACTCAGTAGCAAAGGCTCTTACCAGGAAAGTCCTGATTTATGGGCCGGGATCCAGGGCACAAGTGAAATTGGTAAAAAGGCTCCAGTTGTATTCCAGTATTTTTCTTTGATTGGGAGAAAGTGCAAGGTATTTTACTATCAGTAAAAAGTGAATAAATGGAAAGCAAAAGGGTTGAATAGGAAAAGTGTGACTGAACCTCCAATCCAATCAGAAGTAGCGCTGAGCCAGTCTATGAGGGGCCATTGCAACCGAGATCAGATTTTCATTACCTGTACTCTAGAATCTGCTACAGGTAGATAAGAGCGCAGTGGGGAAAGCTCAAGGGAGCAAGACAGTACAACCCTAGAAAAAAAACATACTGAAGGTACCTCCCGGAAAAGTATCAGTTCCAAGGATAGAAACCAATTTGCTCGAGGACATCACGGGTTAAATTTAGTAGACAATTTCTCAATGTATGCTCTAAATCACTAATAAACTTGATCTTTCCAAGTGTTTTCTGGTTCAAATTGTTTCAATCACTTAGAGCTCAGAGGTTATGATTTTTTCTAGTCCCTTTTTCATACTTTTTGTTTAAAGTAGGAATCCGTTTTCCAGTCCCGACCTTCCAAAATCAATGCTTTGGCTGAATACTAATAGTAAATTCTGAACTCACAATGCAAGCATCAGAACCAAAAATTCCTATCAATATTAGTACACAATCTCTACCAAATATTTGACGAAACAAACTGTGAAAACACCAACACTGATAATGGTCAAGTGTATGGTTCGAAATGTGACTTTGTAAAAAGGAAGAAATCAGGAGACGATAAAGCGTAACACTGAGCAATAAATGATACGAGCCACCTTTCACTGGTAGCAGAAAGTTCTCAGGCCGGAGAAGTTCAGTTCCAATGATTGAAAATAAATGTGTGTCGTAGAGTAAAATATTGACAACGGAGAGATAGAAACATAGATGCTCAGAAATGCACCACGAAATGGTCTGGTAGTAAATTCTTTAATGTTCGACATGAGCCCTGATACGCAAATAAAGGAAAGTTTTCCGTCATTTCGTAGTATTTCATCGTTTTTAAATGCTACTGTAATAAATCTAGCGTAACACTCGTTCAGAAACATGAATAATTTCATGAAACTCATAATTTACAAAACAAATTTTAAACTTTTGAATCATATTTTCATCACTAAAAATGTGCCAGGCTTTTTCTAGCCAATGCAGCTTTCATTTCGGATGAGTACATTACTCACAGCAGAGGTTCCATACATCCTTTGGTCCCGAAATATACCCATCATTCACGTATGAAGTGTGGCTCCAATGCATTCTAATATAAGATCGACTCGGGAAACTTTATTGATACACATCTTTTATCCTTTAACTTTCTTTTCTCTAAATGACTTTCACTATGAAATGCTGCATCGAACTCCCATAATGATAACCCTTAAAGAAAAAAGTGAAGTAGTGTTCTAAAAATCCATTTTCTATCTATCACATCAGAGAGTACTCCCATAATACTGCGTACATCTTGCAGCTTTATCCGCATATTCTAGAAGTCTCTGTATTCGGCTATGATATCCATGGTCACATTCTTGATCATTTACGAGTTAAATACAGAGTGGGCTATAAGTAAAGTATCTCTGAGATGGAGGATAATCGGTAATACTGATACGCGAGCAGCACTGATGAGATGTCAGTGTTAGCGTAGCAGCGCTCCCGCCAATCACGCATCCGTGATTGGGGCGTGAAGCACTCCCTTACTTATGGCCCAGCCTGTACATGTGCAGACCTTGACGTACACAACCACAGAGCTGCGCATGCCCCAGTCGGGCAAAGTAAAGGACGAACTCCATTAGAATGGAAAGGCAGGCCGGGATTGAAGCTAAGTCACTCGATCACAGTCCAGACAGCGACACCGACGGCAGCAAACCATTAAGCAACTCACACGGAAATAATGCCTCGAAGAATCGAACACGGCACGACTTGGACGTCGTGTCCTGAAACGATACCGCCATTCCAGCGAACTGAAAGCCATCCGCCGTATTGAAACTCCAGTTAAACATTTCTATTTTAAGTTAGGAAACACGGTTCGAGTTTCTAAATAGAAGAAACAGTACAAGACGATTGATGAAACTGAAGATATAATACGACTTGCGTACATTACAATCAAAACATGGTGTTTACGGCACCCAAACGAAACCAACATTTTTTTCCAGATGAGACAAGATAATGAGACAGCCAGCACTTTATTTATTTATCTGTTAAACAACATGTTTCAAATTACAAATTTGATTGCAAGTGGTCGCGTATAATTTCGTTTACATTATTTACTCCTACTTTGCCGGTTGCCTATTGATCAGCGTGAAGACATCGCGTAATACAACAGTTTCCCGATGAGGGTTTTTGCAAGTTTTCATGATTGTATTGTTTCCAACGTCTGATATATGAACAATAAACTCGATGAACCCTCATTTATACGCATGGTAATCGAAAAATGGTCGAAACCTAGGCCTCTAAAAATACACACTCTACCAATGGGTAGCAAACTCTGTCCGGTTCTTTATTCTAACAAAACAATGATTTAACAATGAATAACGAGGAGCTAGGTCTTAAAATTGATAAACCGATGTGAATATGAAGGGGCAGGAGCTTTGGACCAATGCTGATTGATCTGTGTGGATATTTACGTTTGTGTTCGGTTAGAAATGCTTGAAAGTAAGATACATCTATGATGGAGAAAATCATTGGCTCGCTGAGTTTGAACACAAATTCAGTGAATGTTGCTAGTACAACAAGTCCTCAGGGACGAGCTTATGAGAGATAAAAATTAATAATTGATCAAATAAATGAATTCTAACTCATTTCACAAAACTATTTAGCAGGGTATCCCAAGATAGAGGAAGAATTACAACATGGTTACTTCTTCTGCTCGTGCTTTGCTATTGCTTACACATGCATAAAAAATGTTCCTGTAAAATTGGATGAAATTCGGAGAACATTAAAAGGTCATGAAAAACAGCAATTTTATAATAACGTTCATAAATAAAGAAAGAACATAAAACCTACCATATTTTTAGAAAGAAACATAAGAAAGTCAAAAGACAGTTTTCATTGTTTCTATTCAGCAAGCTTTCTTTTAAAGATCCTCATTCTCTTCCCGCCCCACAAGTTTCCGATGCTGATGGACTACCTGGAGGAGATATAATACTTCCGTGAGGCCAACTTCGTAAACCCCAGGTATCGCTCAGCAAGGACGGTGCCTCGCTCTGCGGCTTTGTTGGCCACTAGACAGAATCGTTGACCACTAGAAGTGCCTGTTTCCGAGCATTCTTGAATCGATCGTCACTCTCCTACAATGCCGTGTCCTCTGCCGGAAAGTCCACATACGCTTCAAGTTTCTGAAAGAAGGACCGTGTTTTTGAAGTGACGAAGGACGAGAGAGAGGTAGACACCATCATCCTTTTCATCTCCAATCGCTTGAGTTCCTTCTTCGAGGTAGGCTAATACGATGCCTTGACCATCTGCTTCTTCTCCTCTACTTCAATCCTGGAGTCAAAGGCTAGTCCTGCATTTTCCTCTGACACGTACCACAGGTGGCATCGTAGGGCTTTCTACTGCCTTCGCAATGGCTTAGTCACGGTATGTCTTGAGGATCTCGAGCACGTCCTTCAACAGAGTTTTTACAGAAAGCAGTGCCTCATGCCATTACTTGCAGTACACCAGAGCAACGAAGAGAGCCAATCGTCTCATTCCGGCCTCCTTTATACCAGTCAGCAACAGTCGGAATTTCAGTATCTAAAGCTTAAGGCAGTAGGTTGCCTTCTAAATCCACCGGCTTGATGGAGAGCTCCAGGACGGCAGAACGGTTTGGCTGGACCTTCACCACCGAGAAATAGGTAGGAGAGACGGAAAAGTTCATCATAGTCCTCCTTGATATGGTTTTTTGACATCAGTGACTTCGTATGAAGACCAATGTGTTATTCTTCAGCGCACTGGGAGTGTCATTAGTGATGAAGAACTCTACGACGTAGAGTTCTTCCCCAACATAGTTAAATGAAGATTCAGAAAGTTTTGCATGTAATGATACCTTAAAATTAGGCGATTTCACAAATAGATTTAAAATTTTCATATTAAGCTGACACTATACGTTTCTCAGCTGTTCAGTCCAATATTTTATATTCACTGAATTATACTTATAACAACGGCAGATCTCAAATTCGAGCAGCGGATGGTAAAGTTAATGACATCGTCGGAACAAGTGAAGAAATCGACGTTTCGAGATTTAGAAACCAGAAAATCCTCAAACAGGAAGTGTTAATCAAGTTGGTCAGGAATAACACATGAAAAACTATACTTATGATCCCCTACGCAGGATTTACAATAGAATATTTACAGGATGGGGACTTCAAATTGTCGCCGTTAATGAAAATAACATAAAACGGTAAATTTTTAGGATATTTATTTAAAATAAAAGACAGAATGAAGGATTTGATGCCAGGAACACATTCTACTCGACATAGCTGCCCTCAGCCTCGATGACGCGCTCGGTTCTGGTCCTGAAGCTCACGCAGGCCTTCTTCACAATCTCCCTGTCCATGGAGGTGCAGTGCTCCTTGTTGGAGGCGATGAGAGATGCCTCGGTGGTATGAGGGCGACGGTTAATTCGATTCTCCAAGATACCCCAAAATAAATAATCCATTGAGTTCAAATCCGGGCTGCTGGGAGGCCATTGGTGCTTAGTTACGAGGTCGTAGCAGTGCTCCTCCAGCCAGATGAGGGAGCGGTTGGAGACATGGCAAGGAGCACCGTCCAGCTGCCACCCCAGGGCCTGTCCCTGGCCACCTGCTTCAACCAGGGCAACATCACAGTCTCCATGATGGTCATGAAGGGTCGTTGTCGATCATGGTCTCAACCCAGTTTGACAAAATCCGCATCTCTCGACTTTCGGCGGTCGTCTAGAGACTTTGGAGCCCTTTGTGATAACTCCACGGGGATCCTTACTCTCCTCCAACTTCTTACGAGTGCGCTGGATGGTCCTCACGTCGATCCCCATGGCGTTGGCGATGGTTCTGTTGTCCACTTCCGCGTTGTTGTGAACCGGGGCCATGACAAAAGCGCATCCCACTTTAGCCTCAAAGAACGAAATTTCAGATAACTCCGCGTATGTTTGCTCCATCGTTTCAAACTCAACACTGGCAATTAGCTGATTTCTGTAGCTTTTCAATGATACATTGCACTTAGATAATCTGAAAACTTAAATGGAATATATCATAAATATGAGAGGACGACAATTTGAAGTCCCCACCCTGTACTAAACAACATTTATCAGAGCTAACAAGTTCAAGGGTTCCGACAACGATGTTAACTCAATTACTGGGAGCGAAAAATGAAAGCCTCCTTTCATCCCCAAAAACAGAAAGCCATAATAGGAATACATATACAAAAGAGATCAATATCTCATTAATAATGGAATAAAAAGGTACGTGCACTAATATTTTGGCCATAGAACAAAAACGATGAGTAGTTGTTTCGCAAAGTATAAAAATTTAACAATGAATGATAAACAACCACGTCATGGAAGAGCGGACAAAAGCTTTTATAGGGTTCACAAATCCAAATCACAACTATCAATAAAAAATCTCCTTACTTACCAAATTAGTCTATGAATTACAAGTTCTATGTACAAAAAAAAGTAGTTCATAAAAAAGTTACAATCTCTGAAAAAAGTTACAATCTCTGAAAAAAGTGAATGGAAGTTTATTCAAGCCAAAATTATAAAAAATCACAAGCTAATAAATGCGTTTTTTTAAAATCTGAATTGCTAGAATAAACTAAATGAAAAATACAGTGCTGAGTTGAAAATTGCTAGCCAAGCGACTACTCAAAAATGGACGAAAAGACACACAGATTTGGAAGAAAACCAGTAAGTTATGATAAACACTCATGCTGATAGAATTAAAAGCACCGACATTATTGGTAACGCATTATGACAGGAAGGAATAATTGGCAATGATCAAGACAGGCAATGTGTATTTGGCTGCCAGTAGAAGAAGTATGAAGGAGGCGTGAAGAATAGGTTTCGTTAGCATTGTCGTTAGCGTAAAGTAGCAATAAGAGGCGCAATTTCCCTTGCCTGCACGCCGTACGTGGCAGCCGCTGTAGCAGAGAACATGTGAAAACCAAGGCGTTATGCTAAATACTTCAAAGTAACTTGAACAACTGATTGCTACACATTATATTGAATGAAACTTCTAAATAAGCGTACTTAAAATACAGATATCAGTAAATAAAAAAACACGACCTAAGCCTTAAACGTGTGACAGAAACGTTTCAAACGTTTATTAAAAGACAACTTTCCAGCCTTACTGCTATCATACAAAAAATAACCCAACGTTTATTGTAAAAGAATGACAACCGATTTGTTAGCAAGATTGACAATTTGTTCAGTGTTACACAATAAATCATGTTAGACGTAGAAGAAGAAAAATAATTTTATTACATCCTAACGACTATTCACTATAAAGGAATTAAGGGGTTGCTCATAAATATTAAGAATTCAAAAACGAGTGGCAAATATAATTGAGAAATATTGTGAACTAATTGAATTTTTTATTTTAGCACGGCACAATGATGAATTTGTATTATTGATAGACGATGGTTCAAGGCAGTTGTCCTCAAACGAAAGAGCTACATGTAAATAACCAAAGAAAATATTAAAAGTTGAAAACAAGCTAGCGTCAAGTAAGTTTTTGACTGAAGACA
Organism: Trinorchestia longiramus; assembly: GCA_006783055.1. Taxonomy (NCBI): domain Eukaryota; kingdom Metazoa; phylum Arthropoda; class Malacostraca; order Amphipoda; family Talitridae; genus Trinorchestia; species Trinorchestia longiramus. The sequence continues at coordinate 73,759 of VCRD01000222.1, forward strand.
ATCGATCGATATTTTACTAATATATAACAATATCAACTCTAAGACAATAACTTTATATGACAAAGTTTTATTTGAGGCTAAAGTTGACTGACCAAATGTGTTAGTTGCTGACTTTTAAACTAATCGAGATCCTACTTTCATCAGTCGAACATCTTCTTCATAACATTGAAAACATTGTTGGATAAGCAACAGATGTCACACCTCTCAAATGTTCGTTCGCTAATTCTGCACAGAAAGCATTCTGTGAGGGCTGAGTTTTCGAGAAAAATAAAGGGGTCATCATTACAACGGGACTTCAATACCCTTCTGATATCCATTCATCAGTTTTATTCTCTTCCGTTTGATGTCATTCATCAGTCCAGTCAAATAAGTTTGGTAATTCAGGGATTCTAAATAACTCTAAAATATGAATTCATAAATTAGAATATTGACAAAACAAACGTACTTTGTCTGCAATTATTATGAATCTTATTTTGTAAAGTAAAGTTTCCAAATTATATAACTAGCAAACAGCTATTTTTCTTCAGCTTGCAATGTATTTTGAGCACGACACACGTACAAAACGTTCTATACTCTGCTAACAACCTTTCAATCAAGTCACTGTAGAAAAATTAGTGCTTTGAGTGTGTGCTTAGTTGCAATAAAAAAGTTATTCTATGAGTTAAACAAAATAAAAAGAATGCACGCTATACAGTAGCAAGTAATTAATTTAACCAACAGTTTAATGGTAATGTAGTAAGATTTAACTTTAGACTCCAGGATACGAAACCACTCAATTTATCACAACAAATGTGTTTGAAATGAGTGACTCAGATGATGGAACTTGTTCCAGCAATCATACTAAGAAAGCAGACACTGGCCAACACACAAGCAACCAGGTGGCGAAGCGTCCAGGCAATTACACTAAAGACATGGGAAAAGAGAGCACCATGAGAAGGTTGGTCGAGGCAATGCGTCAGGGTCTGGAAACCAATAGGAAAGGCGGCTCAAAATACGCCATTCCGATATCGATAACGCGCAGCCGAGTCGCATCCCGGGATCGCGCAGGAAAAATTGTTCTACCTGCCATTACACCTAAACATAAAAAAACAAGTTTCGAAGTTAAAAATACGACCAAATTGAAGGAATACATTTGAAAGATATTACAAACAATTAAATTCCACACACAGACGAATAAGAAATGAAAATTTGAAACATGATCGAAAGAGGCCGTCAGTGAGCACACCCGATAGCTCGTTTTAAACAGGTCAGGGTAAGGTAATAAATTAACATAGTAATTGAATAATAAATATCTAAGGCCCCTCTCAGGCTTTTAGAGAGGAATGCATCGAAAAATGCCTTCAATGGTTCAATATTTTACCAAGAGAATGACTGAGTAACTGTAATCTCTGGAGTAAGTTCCGTAGACTCAGGCTACAAATTTTCCATTGTCTCTCTCGAGTCAAAATTACTGCCCAACTCTTGCTGAAAGTTAACTTAAATTTTTCTAATCTAACGAGAAAAATTTCATTCAAAACTAAACTTTATACTAAAATCAAATAACACACCTCTCTGAACTAATCTATATTTCGTTTTTGAAATTAGTTCATCGAATCACCATCAATAAATTTTCAAGTTTATCCTAAGAAATAATCCTAAACGCCGATAGCTTCATTTTCTCTACCTGATTACGATACTTACTGGTAACTCAATGGTTCGTCCAGTGTGGAGGAATTCAGGACATAAACGACACAAAAGAAATTAGAGTTCATGGCCACAATGGAACGAGGAGTATTTCCAGTGCTTCTATGAACGAGTAAAAATATTGAAGATCAAAGTAAACGACCATAATACCGAATACACTATGGTTAGCTTTACACAAGAGAGAGAGAGAGGAAAAGAGCGAGAGAAAAAGAGAGAGAGAGAAAGAGCGAGAGAGGAAAACATGAATAACAAGGAAAAAATATCTCATCAACAGCACTACTAAGCACACTTCACAAAATAGAATAGTGCTGTAATTCGCAACGAAATTAGTGCATTTTTTGTGTTTTTACTTGAGTCTTCCACCGCCATAGATCGATACCTTAACACGAACAGATCTAGATTTTATTCTACAGTAGCTTAACAGCTTTTTTTTCAGGATATATATTTGGTGCTGAAATTTGCCAGAAGTATGTATAATAGAAATGAAGCAACGTACGACTTTTGTTATTGAAGTAATATTCCATAACTATAATGTATAATTTAACCTCCTAATAATCCATTCTTAACATAAATTAATTTACATTTCAGCCATGGTAATTGAAGCATGAAAAATAAGAGAAGGAATACGGATGTTGCAAGAAAAATCAAAACTTCGGCACTTCTGTTTCCAGTACTGAGTAACAACTACCACCACTTTTTCCAGCTCCGTCAGAGCAGAATAAGAAAGGTAGAGCAAGTGATGTTGATTTAGAAGTTGAAAATCTCGTACTGTTAGAAACATGAAAGGCTGAGGAATAACCAGTATAAAGCTGGATAAGGCAATTTTTAAAAGCATCTAGAGTATTTACGAAGGCAATATCTGCCAAAAAATATAAGAAATTCGTGGTGTGGAGGGTATTTTGAAAAAACTAGCTTTTGATTTTTTAACGAACTTTTCTGTCTCTATTGAATAGACATCCTGAACTCACATCTTTGAAACTGAAGAAATTAACATGCTTGATAAAGAGAACAAGTCACACATTTAGAGTTTAGGCTTTTGTTCGCTGTTTTCGTTTTATAGAACAGTCACAATCGAGCAGTTATCCGATTGTTGAGTTGAATCTTTGATATACCTATTATTACTTGGAATAAATATGGCAACATTAACATACCGAGTGGCATATTTTATTGTTGCTCCATATTGAATAATTACAAGACGTTCCTGCAATTATTTAATAAAAATTTCCATTAAAAATAAAATTGAAGACTCATCAAATTTAGGGGTACGCACTAAGCACCATCTGTTAGCGAGTAGAGCACACTTTTAAACACTGCTCAAAATATGAGGTTATTGAAGCAAAAATAACATAAATGCAGTAGATAATCAAAATAAACAACCATTAAAAATACTTTGAATAGATGAAATTTCTAAAACTTTACAACGAAAATTTAACAAAGACATCCACGAACCATCCATGAAGTTTAAAAGATATTAAAATATCATGCATATACACCTTAACAGCCGTACTTAAAAACATAAAATAAACGGATTAGGAAAACGTTATATAGCTAAAATCTTAGCAAAAAATAGCAATGCATAAATGAGTTAAATTTACCTACTTGAATCTAATGACTTCTTATGATAAATTGGCTTTTTGCAGAGTAAAGTTCTGGCATGTTTATTGCATATTATAAGTGTTTCTTATTATTTGGAAGAAAGCAAATATAAAACCCAGAAAGTATGGAAAATGCTGCCACCTCAAAATGCTAAGTAGAATCACCTTTCATGAAATTCTAAAATAAATATCAGACAAACTATATACGACATCAGGCAATGTCAAATGAAAAATGCTGAAAGATTATTCAAAGCTAACGTAACATCTGTATATCTGTAATATGGAAAACATATCATGAGTAGCACAGGTACAAATCAATGAGACAATAGATACGAAGAAGACTTCATCTTCTAACTTGCATTCAACTCAGGATAAGCAGTAATTCTCTTGCAAGTCGTGTGAACGACTGTCCTATTTCACAGAATATTCTCCGCGCCAGCGATTATTCGTTTGAACTGGTCGGAAAACTTGCAAGCAGAAATTGGTATTACCGAAAGAATAAATCTCGTACCTTTATATTACTTTTACGTGCGATTTTATTTGACGAAATAAGTTTTCTAGGGTCATAAACGATTCAGTCAAAATGATCGTCTTCAATCTTTTGTGACCGGAAATGCAAAAAAGTAATTTAACACAGAGAACGAAATTCCACATATTTTAAAGTAGTAAAGTTAATAACAGGGTGACGGTATCTGAACGGAGCAAAATGCCGACTATTTACGCATCTTGCCAAAAGATAACTGATCGTGTGTTTGTTTCATGAGCATGCAGAATATTTCAAGAGTTTTTCATAGTATTAACGACAATCAAATTACTTCAGCTTTGATTAAGTCTCAGACTTTAGCAGACTTTCATCCAATAATGAGCCGTGATGCGCATGTGAACCTTAATGCTGCACTGTGCTAAATCAAGGGGCCAGGAGAATAACGGCTTGAACAGTGTTGACCATGCCGGTATCGGTAGACCATCACATGATACGAGGAACAAAAGAATAAACAGTGTGAATTGAACTACGTAAGTAAAATTGCAAAATCAAGAATTAAAGCAATTCATTAGTACAAACAGAACACTAATGTTTTCGCATTTCAGTAGAGCAGCAAGAGAAGCATTTTTCTTAATAAAACCTTACATGCAGTCAAAAATATACCATCAACAAGAAAAATGGATTTCACTGCAAGGTTTTCAAAATTAACAAACTGTAATGCTGTAAGGCGCCGAAAATGGCTGAACAATGCGGTGGCAATCAATATTTCTTTAGTCTAATGAAGGCTGTATGAATGAATTGAAAATCAAGGTTTAGAGTGGAAAAAAAGACAGCAGCTTCTACGGGAAGTAAAAAGCAAATCAATATCGTGCACTTTTTTATTTTCTGTCAAAGCCATGCGGAGAGTTATTTCTCACGGTTATCACAATTTTATTTGCATAAAACCAGCTGACTTATTTTCCCTCATGACACTGGGAAAGAACACGAAAAAGACACCGTAAAATTCTCTCTCACAAAGAATACAATTTCTGGAAAAAAAATACTGCGTAACAACGCTCCATGGAAAAACGGAAGAAATAAATTAAGTCAATTTCTTACTGACTCTCGAGAGATGAGCCCTGATGAAAGATCACTTCACAAAACACACTTTGTTACGAGGCATTTTTCACGGCACCAGTAATTCGACATGACTTTGAAGTGGCATTTTGAACAAAGTTTACCGGCCTCGAGGTAATATTTCATGCCGAGAAGCCCAGGCCTGGCGCTTTCAGTCCATCCATTAGAAATAGGTGAAATGAGGGAACACAGCAGGCCCAAAATGAGCGCTCATTAAAGCTGTTTTGGGAGTAACGAAACGGCAAGCCCCTTATTCTGTCTCTGAATGAGGAGAACCGTATAGTTTAAAATTTCAACTCTTCATCATGTACGTACAAAAACGTCTCTGTGTTTAATGTGAAAATCGACCAATTTCGAGGCAAAAGAAACTCGTAAGCTCCAGATGCCACAGTTTACGAGATGAGAGAATGTTTACATGATAATTGGAAACATGAAAAGTACACGAAAGTATAGAAAGTCAAACGTGCGGGACGAAACTCACGTTTAAAGCAAAAGCCATTTAGAAGTATTAGCTGCTCATCATACAAGGAACGAGATGTTAAGAATTATCTGCACTACACTGTTTGCATAAGAAATCTTCACGGTTAATGCATTTTACGTATGCACTCTTATAGCAAACAGTGGCATGGTCACATAATCGAAGATTGAACTTAATCGCTCATATTTTCTATCTAGTGTTGTAGTGTAAACTTGGCGGATTCTTTCGCAGTGAGTAATAAGGAGTAAGAAAAAGCAATGATTTGATGTCTCTAGTTAAACAAATGTAAATTGAAGTATACAGGATGTTTTTAAGCAGCAGTTTCAGCATGGCGCTCAAGCTTTTAGCTGAAAACAGGGGCGTTGTTGCATGACAATGCACATCCACCAACAACCGGGCACACCGTTGAATCCATTAACCAACTGTCTGTCTGCAATTCTCTCATTTCTACAATCATAAATGCTTTTAGAGATTGTCGCTTTTATACTGACAAAAATAAGAAGCGCCGCATAAATGATAGCGTGACAAACCGATTTTTTCGTACAGAATAAGTAACTTTTTAACCGCTGGATTAACTCTATTGAAAAGGATAGCTATCGGGTAGAAAAATGATTCATTGGTTCAACTTATCTTGTACCGGGAATAAAAAACACACTGTGATGCTTTCTTTTTAAATTTTTGAAATGGCCTACATATCACTCGGCATTAAAAAGAAGAGATCTGGTGATGCAGCAATTCATCACCCGATCATTGAAGTGAAAATATTATCCAATTGAATCAACGATTAAATGTTTCAAATCGAAAACGTGAAAGAAAATTTCTTAAACATTATTTTTCATTTGTTGTATATACCAAAAACGTGATACCTGAAACAGAAACATGATCTCGTGAATTGCCATCAAAAGAAGACCACTTTGGGTCTAAAGAAGCGTAAAAACCTATCAAGATGACACCATAATTTATTTCCAGAACGATATCAAACACATAAACGCGCAATTATGCTCAATTACTAAATTGAAATTTTTTCCTAATTAGATAAATGATATTCTTTTGTTTTTAATAAGTATAGTACCTGCAGACTTCATGGTAATCATTTTGTTTCTATATAAATTCGACAGTAAACACAAGAAATAAATTTGATAATCTTCACAAGCTCGGAACAAAAATCATCATGAAAAGAAAATCAGGGCGAGTTATTTCTGATGTGTTCTCTTGTTTGTTGTTCGGGGAACCATAATGCAGACAATGAAACGCAAAGATTCAAAACCTATCAACATTGTAAAACAGTAAATGAAATAAAAGAATCGAACGATCAAATAAATCTGTTTCCAGTGCTTTATGCTCGAGGGTACAAATTTTTCCACACATAACACACACTTCATGAATTTTATATCTATTTATTTTCGTACAGCAAGGATTATGATGAAAAATGACGATACAATTTTTCATCTTCGTTTTTCTATAAATAAATTAATAACCTGAAACAACTTTTAGTCGCGCAACTGAAGCAGTGTCTGTATTACATTACGTGAAACTGAACGAAGTTGACGATTTCAAAAATACACGCTCTATAATAGAGAGCGTCGAGTACCTCTAGTGTTACCCTGCGATGCTGATAGCTAACTCACTTTTGAATCGCTCAAAGCTTGGCTACCTGATGTGAACTATAAATTAAAACTATGAGTCAGACTTTCTCAAATCCCAGATAAAAATTTACTCGCGAATTCCAGTGAATGATTTTGTACATGGTCACATAACAGAGCACTTAATATATTATAGTTTTGGAGAAGAACCCATTCGATTAGCAGAACGACGCACGAGTACCTTCAAAAGCAAGAATATTACAGTACATTTCAGGATTATATGCTGAAGTTAACTTTCAACGTCACATACTAGAGACATTGATCGTATAGGTACAATGTATTTCTGCTGAAACACACAATAGATATTGCAAGTTATGTTATTATTATAATAAGGGTTGAATTTTGTTACACAATGAAGGCTGTCATCAAATTTAAACTTACAATTCAATAAGTTTCAATGACACAAGAAGGACGTAAACTTTTGTCTCGGTTGACATAGCCCGCAATGCCACCAAAAATGAGTATGCATCTCAAAGAAACGTGAAGATGAAATGAAAAGTAAGAAAAAAAACAAAATGGAGAAAAATTCATGCAATAAGTGGCTGCACTCCCTATGAGAGAGATATAACAAAACGGAAAGGGAAAAATAAGGCGCAAGTATCAAACGTGTCAAGCGTGTCATTACATAGATTAATGAGCTTGCTAAAGCGTACATGCACCTCAAATAATTAGGAAAAACTACATTTCGAAGCATTGCAAAGGACTTACGACGCGAATCTATAATAAAAAACAAGTCAAGCTCAAAAAAACGTAGGAGTCGTTTTTGATTCGTGTTACTAAATCTGAGCACTAATACGAACAAACAGAAATCCTTAAGCAAGGATGAAAGTTAGCTTCGGGATACGAACTCGTACTTCTGTGAAAGACAAAAATGATACTCTGATGATAGAGCCAATTTCACTGCTGACGAGAAATATTTAGAAACATAGCTTTTTATGGGAACGAAGGAATATTTCCTTTATTTAAACTACTTGAATCTAAATTTGCATTACAGAGCACTGTCGATCACGAGAGTGCTACGTCAGGAGTAACTCACATCAAAGTAAAACATACGCAGCTCCAGCGCCTCTGTCAACGGAAAAAGCAAAGCTTCACTTCAAGAGAGGCAACCATTTTGTACAGGGTGTTCAATAATTATCAGAAACGTGAAATTAATGATTTACATTAGCATTCTATTTTATCAACATTTTTTGAGTATTAAAGAAATCATGTTTTCCAGGTATAATATTCATTATAATGGATAATGATTTAGAAACGAAAATCGATATTTCCCTTGCATACGACACGAAAATCTCCCAACAGATATTAGTAAAACCTTAGAAGTTAACTGAATACTCGTGAGCAGAACGTTGAAGAGGTTCAAAGAGACGAGAAGTAAAGAATGAAAGGACGACCAACAAGGTTTTCCATGACTGGTAGAACCTCAAACTGTTGAAATCCACCTGAGAATCTCAAAGACATCCTTTAAAAATCAGGCAAAATGGTTGAATCCATCCGTCGGAACCATGCCCACTATTATCCAAAAAAAGCAGAAGATTTCTCCTAAAAAACATCAAAAGAAGAAACTATCATTTGTGAAAACTGTGGAGAGACGTCTTGTGGAAAACCATCTTCTCGTATTCCCGAAGGCACGCTACTGAAGCTTGTGTTCAGCGATGAGGAGAAATTTGATGCCCAACAAAAATTTAACGCACAAAATGATCGATTTTGGTCTATGACTGGTGAGATTGACACTCTGGGTAATCACTCAAAGACAAGGAGCAGCCTCAATGAGGATTTGGGCCGCAATCACCGAAGTCGAAATAAGTCTATTTGTTTTAAAATAAAATGCGGATAAAATTAACAAAGAAAATTACAGCAACGACATTCTTGCAGAGACATTGTTGCCTAAGACCAAAAATCATTTTAAAACAACGTCAGTGGTCATTTCAGTAAGACTTGCCACCCTCACATGGAGCTAAAAAAACATAGGAATGATCGGTGTAGAATCAACCCCATTTCATTTCAAAAAATTAATGGCCTCCTTCATCGCCAGACGTGAATCCACTTGATTATGGCATCTGGTCCATACTAGAGAGAGAGGTTTCAGGGACTAGTCACTGAAATTTAGAAGCACTAAAGTCGAGCAACGAAAAGTGAGGGCCATAATTTCTTAAAAAGTCATTTTTGACTCGTTCACACTAAGGGTTTCCAGCTTGTTATCGATGCAGACGGTGGGCATATTGAATAGAACGTGATAATTTCCGACTATTATACATTCAATAATCATTTTTTTTACGTTGCATTTAGATAGATCTGTTTGCTTACTGGACATGGGTTCTAAAAGTTGTAACATTAACTACTGAACACCCTGTACATACCAATAGGAAGTTCATCGTTTTCACAACGAATGATTATTTTCTCCCGCCTACGTTATTTATTCCCGTAATAATTCGAACTATTCCACTTCTAAACATCATAATTCGTTTCACTGGCTATGCCATTATTTTTGAAGCAAACTCATCTGTTTTTCCATTTAACACATGATTTAAAATTAAAACAATGTCATGAAAATCCTTATTAATGGAGCAAAAGCACAGTTTCTACAGCAAAAGAACGATTTTTTTAAACAGTCTGCCTAAAAGAATGTAATGTACGGCGTAAATTACACCACAGAAAAACAAATTATACTAATAGACTCATTCATCTTACCAAAACCACCAGTAACCTAAGGTAGAGCTCTGCCACTCGAATATAATCGTGAAGCTAATTTATAATGCAACATAAGTTATTTACGGATCAGAAATACCATAACTTTTTAATGCCGTACGGCAACTTACACACAACTTTCACTTGAATTAGAACTCGTGTGAATGAAAATATTTTAAACCTATGTCACAATTCTTTCCTTGAACTTCGAAGCATCATTCTCCAACTGCTATATGTTCTTTCAACGAAACTATTTTACGTATACAATAAAGAAAGCGTTTGTCCCCATGGCAATGTCATTTGTTAGCGTTTATTTCGTAGCGAAGAAGTTATAGGGAGTGATCCATTACACGAATCCTCCGGAAACTTACTTCAATAATTCGGTGCTTTGTACTAGCGCAGTTTCTTAGGTGATGCACTTACTCGTGCGCACTTCTTTAGACCATCTTTTATTTTCCCTGAAGGACTCGCGGAGACTGCTTGGGAGGCACCAACTTTTACTGCACTCCATGAAAAGACGACGGGGATTTATATCAGAGGCTTTTATGATTTCATTTTATTTGGTTTTTCGCTTTGAAGACGCAGCTTTAGAGAGAAGAAGCGGAACAGCTAAGCTCGAACGTGCACCCAGATTCTCTCTATCTCCTTTCCCTCTGAGTCTCCATCTGTGTTGCGCATTGCGCACAAAAACACTAAAACAGTAACTTTGAACACGAGGTTCTTCAGGCTTCGTACACTCAAAGCATTAATGAAATGTAAAAGTTTTAATTTTAATAGACCATGTATTTTGTCAAGTTTTGAGACAATTTTATATAAAATTGGTTAACTTACTTCATTGATGGCATAAATAATTGGGAAAATTCGAAATAAAAGACTCTGATTTACGCCTTAATTATAAGTTGAATATGAATTGAATTAGCTTATAATGTGTGTAAAAAAATAATTATCCAAAGGAAATGTGTTTATTTATGCAACATTATCATAAATATGGTCGTTGTGAGCGCAAGTTTTGGGCATTCAAGAAATATAGTTACTGTTTTATTAAATTTTGAGCAAGCATCCAATTATAAAGTGTCATTCATAATAATGATGTTGAATGTAGAACAATGAGTGTTTGTGATCAAAAATTGTCATTAGCTCTACCGAGTTACGGGCAGAAGTACAACTTCTCCGAGGCGTAAACTTTGTTTCAAAAACATTTTTTCCCCTCGTTTGACAACTTTCTGACTCAAATTTAGTTAAGGAAATAAACACGTTACATATTTTAAGGAAACGTAGCACAAGATTTTACAGTCATAGCAACTTAGGGAAAATTTTCTTCAATAGTAAATTTCTCAGTATCTCAAAAGAGACACAAAATTATTTAACAAAGTAGAAACATTCTGCCATCGAAAATGACAAGGACAATGGACGTAATTTAACTTCAGTTAATTTCGCAATTTATTGACTGTTATATAAAGAATGACTCCTAAACTCGTCGTCTAACATGAGGCTAGAATTATCGTAAAATTATAGAAAAACATTCTTGTCCACTTTCCTATCATCGAGGCAGCAGTAAACAATCGATAAAATGTCCACCTCTATTGAAAATGTTAATAAATTATTGAACCACAATCATTGAACAATTTTCATTTTCATTAGTAACTCCGAAAAAGCATCTTTAGTAGTAAGGTAGTACTCGCAAAGCCCATTCGAATTTTCTCAATATCATTCAGCAGGTGACGTGGCAGCACTTGGAAGAAACGGCACGAAATAAAAAATTACGTTGGAAATTTCAGTTCTGAATGGCTCTGTACTTACAACAAAAATTCACAAATAATACCAAATAATTTGTTACTACAAAAATTTATTTGAATTTTTAATGATCAAAAGACTTCTAATACATTTCTTCTTTAATTTTAAAAGTTCTCGAGACCATGAAAATTGTATTTTTATTTCCATAAGCTGTGCAAGCTACACAAACAATGCCTTATTATAAAATTGACGATTTTTTTGCACAACATTGTTTCGGCAAGGTCTTGTAAGAAACCGTTCATGAACAGCCAACTAAGTACAAGATCATGATACGCAATAAAAATCGTAATGAAATAAATACCTAAAATGACACTTTAAACTTTCAAAAAATTTTAACCCAACAAATAAACATCAACTAATGGGTGCACTTTTAGCAGCTCAATTTCAAATGGTAGCTTGTACAGACTCGATAACGAAATTTTCTGAAATTCCTACGATAAATTCTCTGGGTAAACTGAATACTTTTAAGACAATGATAATTTTCTCAGCAAATAACAAGACAGCTAAACGCGCAGGAAAAAATTTACCGCACCGTTTTTGAAAATTAAAGATATTACCAGCATTGATGGTAATCTCAACTAAGAAAAAATTATAGCAGGACCAGCATTTCTTGGAGCCACGAAGAGTAGGGCATACAGCTCTATGGCCCCATTGGTCGAGATTAAAGCCATCCACAACCGAAGGGGGAATTCGGAAGGCACGTAATACAGATCGCTAAGAACCGTTAAAGCCAGGCGACCTGAAGGCGGCTTGGGTGGTCGTGTAGGAAACACAAGCGTGAGTTCACATTACTGGAGGTTGTTGGCAGGCTCAATTCTCACTTCTGCACCCTTCGTTTCCGGACAATGATTGTCGCACCAACACGCGGGGACTATAGATTCACTACCCCAAAAGCTAAACTGAGTTGTAGGAGTCAATAAACTGACACTCTTTACACTTTTCAAATTTCCTAACTAAATTGAATTCACTAATTTATTAAGTCCACTAGTATTTACAGCTCCTTGCTGTTCAAGGGCTTCTTCTGTACGACACTGACGCAAGGAGCTACTCACTTTTATGAGTATATTCAATTATACGCTGATAAAGCCTAAATTTGAGTTGATACCATGATTTTAAAAACGATTTGTGAAATATTTTCATGTTAAGAAAATTTTCTGACACAGTGGCTGACATCGTAGAAACAAAAACAAAACGTAAAATTTAATAGATGGTCAGCCTAGTCACTGAAGGGAGAAAAACTGACAGTGATAACATATTAATATTACTGTTATTATTATTATTATTAATATTATTATATCCCTGGTTTAAGAGGTCCTGGTTCAGGTAGTCACATTTCACACAGCACTCGGAATAAGGTTTCAGCAGCCCACCCCCGCTGATACCCCATTTGGCATCAACGAGGCGCGCTCAGCCGCGTTTTGGTTATATTCATCTGCATGAGACGCTGCACATTCCTCGAAAAAGTTACGTTATGGGAATTAAAATTTTCAAGGCTGGGCTTAGATAATGTCTGCAGTAGCTCGGGCAATTTGTCAGTCATTATATAAAGTGGTAGAAGCTTATTTGTTTGAGGAATTTATGCGAAGGTCTTACAAATTCTACTAGCCTCCCATTACAAAGATAGCCACTCAGATTATCTGGAGAGAGGGCGTTCAATGAAAAAAATCTCTGGCAGCGTTGTAGCTCCGGCATTTAACGAGGACACGCTGCTCTGTGAGTGCTACTCCGCAGTTCCCGTAGTCCGTCTCCGCCCGTCATTTCATCAGGTGTCTATGAGTGGCATTTGTGTGGCATTTGTGTGTCCAATACGTCAACAACACAACTTCATATCAAAAGGACAATGTTGTTGAAAGCTTATGGCGAAAAGAATGATAGACTTTTCAATTGAACGGAGTTTGTTATCGCTCTGAGCGGTCCAGGTTTCTGACCATTTCCTAGTTACAATGTTTTTCATCACTAATTTATAATCTACGGCAGGAATCGGTTTAAGAGTGATCTCTTGCACGTACGTAGCTCGTACGGCTGCTTCCTTTTTCCATTCATTTCTCCACACTCCAACATGGCAGCAAACTTGGCAAAATGCAATGCATTTCTCACTTCGAGTCACTGACAGCTGGATGGCTGAGCATAGGAGGTGTTGTGGGTTATACTTAAGGATACCCTGGAGTGCACTGCGACAGACACAATGGTCACGGATTCCGTAGGGGCAGATAGGCAACGAGAGCCGATAATATAGCGTAGAGCCATGCTGTACAGCTAGGTGATAACAGAAAACTATAGCTTCAATTATGTACTAAATTTAGAGTTTGGACAGCAAAAATACTCAGTAACAGCAGACATTAGGTTAGCACTTCAGTAACTTGGTGCCTCTACTTTCAATGCTATGTAGTGAAAACATACCACGAGAAACTACGAAACAAACATATATAATTGAATAAAATTTGTTATTTAAATTCATACCCGTTTCATGATGATAAAATCGTACCCAGTAAGTCATTAAAAACAGTACAATAAAGCTGGAAAATTTTCGTAGCACCAAGTTGAGTAGCTCGCAAGGCGCTTTGAGTGCTCTCTCACGGCTCTTTATATGATCTTAAATTCATCTGCTAACTTCTTTTGGAGCCCAACTGAACGTTAAAAAAAGCAGGACGTCTTTATCAGTGCAATACGGGAGAGAATTTTGACAGCTCCAGACATAAAGCTCAGGAGTAGCGTTCGTTTGCAGCCGCTGTTGCGAGCATACTAACGAGCCACACCACCGTCCTCCTCCCTATTGCGATATGCCATCAACTCTGCTCGACTCTATGGCCATTATTCCACTCTTGTAGAGTTGAAGTCAGATTTTGCTTGAGTCTCTGGAGCATAAATCACACAATTTTAAAATTTCTAGAATAAGAAGGTGAATATTTTGTAGTCCATGGAGTTGGAATAGGACCGTTTCAGTGCCTTGAAAGAGAGAATCGGTGGGTATTTAAGTCTTATCGCCAGATTCGGATGACAAAGTCTAGGGAGACGAAAGTTCAGTACAGTTAACTAAATTCAGGCAGAAGGAATTAAAGTCAGAGAATTTCATGAGCTCTTGCTGGAGTTTGAATCGAACATACTAACATCCAAGGACCTTGAAATTATGAGTCAGCGCCCAGTGTTAAAATAATTAAATCCGCAACCCTGTTTTCTCACAGCAGAGTCGAAACGAAGAGCTTCAACGTAGAGAATAATACGAATAATAATTCAATTGTCAACTCCAGGGCTACGAAAAATAAAACGAAGAAACAAAGCATATCTAGAAAAAATGTTTATAGCATACATATATTTATGAGTCGTCGTGTTCCTGAGATTTACAGCGTCAGTGAAATATTCGAATACACTTGTCTCTTGACCAACAATTGTTGTCATGCATACATTTTTTATACCAAGAATAAACAAATACTGACGATCAAAAACGTAAAGCTAAACTGCACGCGCGTACAGACCGACACTTCTTGACTCTCTTCAGTTTCCGTGGTAAACAGCGCTCACTTGTTTATGATGAATACGCTAACATTTACAGCTCATTATGTTCAAGTGCGTCTTTTGTAACACACTGACGAACGGACAAAGAGTTGTCTCCCTTTTACATTTAACTGTTGTGGTTTCTTAGTTGTAAGAGTATACATCACCCCATCACAATGCTTGAATATCGGTCTATGTCATGAGTCCAAGAACGTGCAACGAAGAAACGTTCATTTTCAGAAAATGTTCTCAGACAGTGACCGAGATCGTGACAATAAACTGTTGAAAAAAAGTTGTCGCCACTGTGACAACTTCACCGCAACATAGATTTTGTAGTTGATACCGTTATTTTCTTAGTACTTCTCTATTCGAGTGCTGACCCCTACTATACATTGTACTGCAAAAAAATTAACCACGAATTTAGTTGAAGCGTGTTACAACTCTTTGTCAATACTTGCTGGCGTAAGACGTACTACTCTTGTGAAAAAACTCAATACAGCGTACACTCAAAATGCATGCATGGTTAAAACAATTTCAGCTTCTAAGAGTCGCATGGTTCATCTTCACGGCAGGTTAAATCAAAGTTTTTATTGCATAGAACTTTCTCCTACCTACCTGCATTATGTCATACCTTAGCTTTAGACTGCATGGGACTCGGGTAGCAGCCCAAGCATGGACCAAACAACTTGTTTCTGTTGCCATATTCTACTCTAATATCAGGTTGGACAGGAGTAATTTCCAACTTTTGAAGAATAAGTTATACATGTTATTTATTAAATTATTGTCTCTTTATAGCCTAGGAATGTCGCAATGAGTAATTTCAACCAGTTTTTTCAGATTATTTAGCAATCTTCTATAACCTTGAACAATACTTGCATCCATGTTCGCTCCGTCAAAATATCACATTTGACATGTTTTATTCTATGAATTTCATTAAGGTGTGAATGTAAGCGCACCAGCAAAGTCTATTCAGAGCCTATGCAGATGATCCAGTGAATGAAAGAAGTTACATTAGGTGGTTTTCCTGTTTCAGATTTCAGAATTTCAGTTTGAGAGATGAACCTAAAGAAGTTCGTCCCAAAAAATATTATTACGAAGAGCTGAAAGTTATCATATCAAACAACCCCACCATAACTTTGAGGGAACTTGGAGAATAATTTAAGTCAAACCACACACAACCATACTACGGCAACAGAAGAAAACGAGAGGTTTTAAAAGTTGGAAAATAGGTCCAACACGAACTTTCGCCAAAGAATTTGCAACAGTGTGTCACTTGGTGTGAACCATTGCTCTCACAACACCTTTAGGCACCATTTTAAGGTGGGCTTGTTACGGCTGATATAAAGTTGATCCCTTACCATAACGTTAAACTCAGTCAAGGACGAAGATCACTTCAACAACCGAGAAAACTTCATCCACGGAAGATCATGTTGGATGTGTGGTAGGATATTGACAAAATCATACATTGCAAACAGTTAAACAACAATCAAATAGTTACCGCTAATTTTTTCTTCGTACCAGAGGCGCCTCTCCTCAGTGAACAAAAAAGGCGTATTCATTCATCACGATAATGCATGTCCTCACCCAGCTCGATTGACCTTACATCTTTTGGAAGAGAAGCGTTGGAAAATATTACTTCCTTTACCCTGTTTTCCTAAAGTGGCTCTTTCTGATTATCACTCATTTCGAAGAATTCAGAACTAGTTGAATGGTCGTACGATTTACATCAAAAGAAAAAGTTGAAAAAGAATTGGATTCATGTTTCACTTTAAAACCTAAGGAATTTTCCAAACGTAAGATCTACAAGCTTTTTGACAGATTGAATGATGTTCTAGAGCGCTAATGAGGTTATGTTAATGCATAAATGTTTTCATTATCATGCAATTTTTCATTTTTAATATAGGCCTACATATGGGATATTACTTTTGCTCCAATCTGATACTTGGAGCATAATATTAGTAGCAGCACCCTCAACATGTGCACAGGAACTGTTTAGAGGTATTCCTTAAACGCCTTCCGAATATTACTAACACTCGACATCAAACTCAAATGAAGTAAAAAAATTCCTCTCACAAAAAGATGTTTACTCTATTTGTCCAGGGGGAAATGTCAAAATATATATTTAGTTAAGTTTTCATTCTTTTCTTTGCTGCATTTTCTGGCTACGAATTTGTCAATACGTAGGCAATATCAAATACATTTGACCTGTTAAAAATCAATGAAATTCTTAAGTATTCCGACTGAAATCATTGTGATTTAGGGTAATTAGTTGCTTCGAACTCACTGACTTCGATGATAAAACTATGAAATTCTTATACGCAAGAATACATGATACTAAATCTGAATGAGGACGATGGACGAATTTTGACAATATACAGACATGAAAAATGCTCCAGAACACGAAATAGACTCCGAATTAGGAAAAATCGACAATCTATTCACAACACATTATGTACCGATTTTCCAGATATTAATACACCAGATAGCGACAGCCAAGTGATCATAATATGAAAAAAAATACATTAATTGGTGCGCTGGCTATCGTGCACACACAATAGAATTAACGAATAACAGAAAATGTAAATGAAATTCAATCAAAAGAAAATACGATTTCAACTTTTCAAACGCAACAAAGCAGTGAAAGCAACGTCATTTATTTCAAATAATATTATTTGTAACTTAAGTCCAAAGTATTTTACTTTAATTCAAGGAGATTTTAAAGCTAGTATGCGTACAACAGATTTTCCTATTTATATTCGTCAGGCTGTGCTATCGCTACTGACGTCAAGTCAATTTCCAGAGTAGATTCAATCAGCCCTGGAGCCTGAGATCAGGATGAGGTCGCACCCGTTATCGCATCATCTCGAAGTTTGCCATCGAAACCAAGTCCACTATTTCCCTGCAGTCAAAATTGTACGATGACGTTGATACAACGTGTGGCAATTTCCAGAATTCTCCTCCTCTCCAAGTATGCACTGATGCAATCAACTACGAATAAAAGAAATCAAAAATTGGCCAACGTAGCACATGCAGCCATATACGAGAACGGTTAGAAAACGTGGCAAACGGCTGACGGAGACAACGAAGAAGTTTAACCAGTAAATCCCAGTCCTGCACACTTTTGTAGCGAAATGTGTTGCATACTCCGCAGTGAGCACTTGTGAAACGATTAGGAACGCCAAATCTCAACTACTGTTTAATTCCAAGTACCAATTTACATTCTGACAGGAAACGCATTTAGAAGAGCCTCAAATGTACCTGGACTGCAACCAGTCTCAGAGAAAATCAATCGAAAACAACTTGCACTAATGGATTGAAGAAGCATTGATTTTCTTCAAGATAACGCACCACCACACATCGGTCTTCCTTGAAGTCAAAGATTATTGACCTCGGTTGGGAACTGATATCTCATCCTCTATGTGTATTATCCCGCTGATTTACCCTTATTGTCTTTGGGCAATTTCGTGCGTAACAAAAAAATCTAAAATAAATTATGATGAGGGTGAGTTGAAGCTTTAGAAATTTTTGCATCATGACCTAAATAATCCTACACAATAGGTATTTTTAAACTCGTCCATCTTCGGGAAAAATGCCAGGGAGGAGTGTAAACTCTATTAATGAACAAAATTTTTCCTGGTTTCATTGTTTCCATTGCATTTCGTTATAATTAAAAAATGTGCACCAACTTTTTCTGAACCCCAGGTAATAATAGTTTTGAAAATCATGGTGAAAATATAGGAGTCTAACAAATGGTTAAAGTTCTGAAGTTCAAGGAAACGCAAAATTTCACGCATAGTTGTGGGTATTAAAATCTTTGTTCAGATCAATCAGCTTCAAGACAACTGTGTGAAGTTGATGGATATCTTCACCTTTAAGGATACCCCAATGATTTGAGTTTATAATTTATTCGTTCGTAGATGACCTTTTTATTCACATTCTTACTACATCTCATCACTTTTCAACAATTCAGTACTTCCGTTAATATTTTGGTAACAATTTTTGTGAATAAATGAATCTAGAAAAAATATTCTTGAAATCACCATTAATACACCTTAAACAGAAAAGCGTGAAATGCTCATGAGTGGGATAACACAAAATAATGTGTGGGATAACACAAAATAATGTCACTTCTTAATACATTCTTTAACACGACGGCTGTGTTTCAACCTCCGATGAGCTATGGAAAGAAGGTAAACTTACATAACTTTATAATTTTATTACTCGAAGTATTGCGTGATCTTACTTATTTCTCTACATAATCGCTACAACGGATACAGCCCGATTGCTCGAGGTACGGGCAATTGAACATGGTCGCTACGATCGATGCGCCGACCTAATGGACGTTACGAAGTGTAATCCGTTTTTCGCAAGCTGAAGGATGTAGTGCTGCCAAAATTTATCGCAGAATGAGTAAAGTGTACGGTGTAAAATGGTGTAAAAAATTTAAAGAAGGGCTCACCGACATCCACGAAGAAGGTTGACATGGGAGCAAGTCCACCACCACCTGCACCCTTGCCCACCTTCTTCATAGACGTCGGTTCGCCCTTCTTTAAATTTTCTACTCCATTCCCGCGCACTGATCTCGCGCATGAAGTTGCTACCGAATAATGTCTTCATTCTGCAGTATTCAGTCATCCTGCTTGCAGAAAACGGAGTAGACGTCGTAACTTATATTTGGCGGGAGCATCGATCGTAGAGGGTATGTTCAATTGCCCGTGCCTCGGGCAATCGAACTATATCCATTTTAGCGATTATGTAGAGAAGTAAGCAAAACTCTGTAAAATTATTACTTGAGCTAATAAAATTATTATGGTATGTAGATTTACTTTGTTTTTTAAAACCCATCGGAGGTTGAAAATACAGCCTTTGTACATTAAAACACCAACATTTGGTTAAAAAATTATACTATAACTACCATCACATCTTGTCTGGTAACACTCGAAAAACCTGAACACACGACGGCAGCCGAGAAAGATATTATAATTTTTTCGGATGAAGGGCAACAAAAACCTCAGAGGCTCAATTTATCACGAGCAGTTTGGGCGATGAGCAACGGAAACATTTACGACGGCCGTCGAAAGTTGGGCACTAAGATGGGCTGAGGACGCAATATTGGGTTAATAATCTGCGTGGAGTACCACACACAACAGTTATCGGGTATGATCACACAACAACAGGTGATCGAAAGTGATCGCACAGTGACAGGTGATCGAAAGTGATCGCACAGTGACAAGTGATCGAAAGTGATCACACAGTGGCAGGTGATTGACAGTGATCACACAGCGACAACTGGTTAAACGTGATCACACGACAGGTTATCAAAAGTGATCACACAGCGACAGAAGGTAACCATACTACCACAGATGATCAAAATTATCGAGATCCTATTCCAAGAATAAAAACTGTTCGAAAACAATGTTTCGACGATACACGATCAACTGCACTCAAATTAAAACATCAGCTGAGATCAAATGAAAACACCTGATGAACTCAGATTCAATGGAATGAACAATTGCGATGCATACCTAGATGCACTAATATAATGCTTTGAAAATCGATCTACCTTAAGCACACGATAATAGCTAGCTGATCAACCGCCACGATTGCAGCTGAGCACGAAATACCATATGAAATTAACCTGAAGCGATATTGCTTATACAAGAGCTCGTTCTATGTCTGAAAACGCGAGTGAAACTACATATATTTTCCCAATAATCTCTTATAGGAGAAAAAGCGTACACTTATTTATTCGACGCCAATGCTAAAGAACCCAATAACTTTTACGTGAATTCAATGTTGCCTTTGAATATATGCGGAGCAGATATAGAACTTCGCGTTCTCGTATCACGTGAAAAACTTTCTGGCAACCATGCATGGACGGATTATTTTGAGAGCATGTGTCACTACAAATAAGCAGGCAATTACCGTTACACTTACAGTTTCGGTAACGTAGCACTTAATATTAAGGCAATTTAGACCTACAATATTTGTGATGACTGACTTTTTGAAATAACTTCATCTTAGCAGCTTAATAACTGCAAGTTTACTAATTACATATGGAAGTGTGAAAATTTCATTGCTACTGTAACTTGACTTCCGAGGTTCAATAGGAAGTTACATGACACTTCACAACTGGAAAAGGAATTACTTACGCTTCCCGTATGAGGAAGGTCTTGTCATTTATACAAGATGATGATGCAATCCAGAAAATTATTTAATCTTTAAAGCAGTCACAATCTTTTGCACAGCGCGATCAATTGCTTGAGTAATTTGTAAAGTGAGTAATGCATACAGATTTTTACTTTTTCGGTTCAAAGACACGATATTTTACAGCGATCATTGACATAAGACTCAGTTGATTATACTTAGATCTTTTGATGTTTTTTCCGCTAAATATAGATACATAAAGATAGTTGAGTTGCATCTATTTTAAAGGTAGCAATAGCTTCATTCACTTTCAATTGAAGTATTGTTCAAGATCACTCAATAATATAGGTGCAATTTTCAGCTCAATCCTAAAATTGTCCAGGGTGTTCTCTAATCACTAGAGGTGATGTTTTGTCACTTGACCCTTAAGGCTCAATGCTATGTCATGCTATGAGCAGTTTTATGAATGTTTCTACTACAGTTTATTCTCCTTCAAATTAAACAAAACTAAAGTGATGATCTTTTGGGGCTTTGATAACTTGATTAAACTGTCTCACGTGACATGAAACACTAATTTTTCCTCGTCTTCAAGAAAATGAAAAGCACAGACAGCAGCGATAAACTCCCATTTCTTCCTTTAATATAACAAAAATTTGTATTTGTTAAGGCTTATTGTATTATTTGGTGCGCATAAAACAACATTCAGTACCTGCACGAATTATTTAAACTTTGAGAAAACTGAAAAATAAAATTGTTAAAAATTTTTATAAAATGAGCGATTTTGACGTCTTGAATGAGGAAATGACTGAGATTACTGTAATCGAGGAGACAACACGGTAACGTCATGACATGATATAGCATGATTACAGTTCTACTAACAGATCAACGCGATAAGTAAGCAATCAAAAGTTAACAATAGCGCAAAAATGCCATGAAAGCATCTTCATTAACTCGAACACAATGTCGATTTAATTAAAATTGAGGAGCAAAAAGAAATTGGAAACTGAACAAATATTAGCATTGGATAAGAGATACTTTTTCAAATCTTTATAACCAAGGAAGGACAACATTGAATATTTTGTAAAATAAAGGGATGTAGAAAGTTGATGGAATTTTTATAAGCACAAAGACACAAACTGACGCTGAGAATATTTCCTAATGTCATAAAAAATTGAGATTTTACCCATACAAGAGAAAAGGCCGACTATTTTTGATGACACCATCAGCACGGAATACTAGACGTCTCTGTCGGAACTTCTACGAAGGTTTGACACAGAAACGCCGGGGACACTTGAACCATGTTAACCTGTTCTTACTAGAATAAAGATCAGCTCACACAACCTACTTTTCCTTGAAATTTGTCGTTAACCTACCTTACTCTACACACATTGGCTCCTTTCCACCATCACCTTTCTCCATAACTGAATAAATATCTCAAGAAAACCAACTTTCACTCCGATTTGAAAATGATCGTTTCGACAGAAGCATGATTCGAGACCTAGCCATGAGAGTTCAACATACATATATTCACGTCTAAAAAGCTGAAGTGTCGTGGAATTAACTATGTTAATCTAAAAATCAATGTGCTAAATAAAGTTATAATCAATAGAACCTCCCTTAATGGCTTTTATCCGGAGTCATGAACTTTTCAGCATCCTTCATACATGTGAAAATTTGGACTGGTTATAGTTGTCCACTGAATGCTACTTAGATACGCGGACAAGAGCACATCAATTTCAAAGGAGTATACCTAAAGAGAATTGTCCACTAAAGCACGGCCTGCGGGTCTCTACACAGGCATGCATCATCTGTATAAACGCATGACCAGAGACGTGAAGCTGTAATGGGTGTTCTTTCTACCTAACCGAAAGATTAGACTTTACGCTGGAACTCAACAATGCGCGGTATTTTTCACAGAAATCCTGGGGTTGCTAAAATACAATCTGAATGGAAACAATAAGGGACTCGAAACGCCAGATACCAGTGAAAAAATAGGCCCCCCCCAACTATTGGGTTATCCGGAAAGTTCGTGCCGATTTTTAGTAGTTCATCTTTCGACTTATTTTAGAATATGTTTGAGACCAGAGAATAGGATTTGACTACACTTCCATTTAGAGAACAGTTTAAACTATCTTTTCATGGAAGAAGGTTTACGATCCTATAACTTGTGTTAATTCTGTAACCCTTTTTAAAAGGAAGATAAAAAGATTAATTTTCGGCACTTAATGTTTTTCTTTTTTCATAAAGGGAAAAATGCCTCACAAGTAATCAAAGAAATATGCGCAGTTTACGGTAATGATTCTGTACCCGAAAGTACTGCACGAAAGTGGTTTGCGAAGTTGCGAGCTGAAGATTGTAGCCTTATTGATAAAGAACAATCAGGCAGACCACCCACCACAGATGACGACCAAATCAAGTCATTAATTGAGAATAACCCACATTCCACAACGCGAAAATTGGCAGAAAGCCTCAACCTATCAAAATCCGCCGTTCATGAGCACCTGGTCAAGCTTGGGTTCACAAATCGCTATGATGTTTTGGTGCCACATGAGTTGAGTGAGAGGAATCTTTTGAATCGCGTTTCCATCTGTGATCTGCTTCATAAACGGAATGAAACTGTACCTTTTTTAAAGCAAATTGTGATCGGGGATGAGAGATGGATTATCTACCGAAATGTCGGGAGAAAGCGATCCTGGAGTAAGCGACATGAGCCACCCTTAGACATCCCAAAAGCGAATCTTCACCCTAAAAAAGTTATGCTTTGTGTCTGGTGGGATTGGAAGGGAATGCTGTACTATGGAGCTTCTCCCAAGTAACCAGACAATTAATTCTGAAAAATACTGCTCACAACTGGATCAATTAAAAGCAGCAATTCAAGAAAAACGTCCAGAATTGGCCAACAAGAAAGGTGTTGTGTTTCAACATGTTAATGCAAAACCACACACTTCTTTGCGAACCAGATAAAAATTGCTGCAATTCGGCTGGGATGTGCTACCTCACCCTCCATATTCACCAGATATTACCCCTTCAGATTTTCACCTATTCAGGTCTTTGCAGAATAGTCTTAATGGTAAAAATTTCAATTCTTTGGATGACATAAAACGATACCTTGATGAATTCTTTGGCATAAAAACATCCCAATTTTGGGAAGAAGATATTTTCAAGTTAGGGAATAGATGGAGACGTATTGTGCAACAAAATGGTTTATATGTGGTTGATTAAAAATGCAATAACAAATATTTATTGACCTTTTTCTTCCCCTTAAAAATCGGCAAACTTTCCGGACAGCCTGATATAAAGTAATACGCAACAAGGAAAGGATTCAACCCACTGTAAATTCAAACTTAATTACTAGACCCAAATTACTGCAATTGGAAAGTTGTTCAAAATAAATCGTATGAGCTTAGTCATTACTTGGCAAGAAAACATCTGTGAGTTCGATCTAAAACGTGAGTTTATTTCTCTCTTTATATGTATATAACCTCATACTATAGATATCGAAGTATATTGAAACAATAAAAAACATTTCAATTTTAATAGCTCGTCGAAAATACGTTATCATTTTTCTATCATGGAAGTGGGTAAATTTTATACAACAATATTATACAAAATAAATATTCAAGTTTACAAAACAAAATTCGTAAGGTAATACTTTAACTTTGAACTCACGACACCATACTGCCAGATATTTGCTAAGACGTTTCCCATGAGCATTGTAAGAATTCAAACGATGGAAGCCTCATTCGAATTAACACTTAGCTCAAAATACATATAAATAAAAAATTTCCATCCGAGTATTTAGCATGACTTATTTGTGTCTCTTGTACTGTATTTGTACAGGATGTGAAACATTTTCTACTACTAAACAAATTGACAAACAAAAGAGAGAATTTTTAACAAAAACTCGAATGCCTGTGAAAGGAAAAGATTTTCTCCAGAATTTTGTGGGACGCGTCTCGTGTTGCTTCTCACACCGTGTTAGTACAACAACCGTATCAGCGGCAGCAAAGTTCTGAGACATGATCTCCAAAATCCGCTGCAGGCGTCGTAAGGGTCACTCAAGTCCGGCCAAAGTCGCAAAAGGCCGAGAAATTCTACACAAAAGAAGATCAGAAACTGCGACACGCTGTACAAAGGCGATCAACAGAAGTTAGCGCTACAAAGCTTGGTCATCGATACTAGTGATCATACGAAATGCACACTACTTTTCTGCTCCTCTGCACTTTCTTATTCAGTCGTTACAAAACTTTCAAAGCATAAGAACTCTTACGGATGATCTATGAAACCAGCTGAGCTTTGGGCAGAGATGAAGGGTAATATTTTCAATATGTGTTCATAAACTTGAGGATTTGGATAGAATCACACATTTGTGAAAAGGTCGAACACCAGAAAATTGTTTTTAATACTCATGATTTGGAACACGATCCATAAAAATTCAATACATTCTAGATGTTTATAGAAGTATTACATATCAAACATATTTCTACAGAGAAAAGAGGAAAAGAGAACTGGATATGATCGAACCAGTTTGGTGCTTATTTTTCCGAACGTTACTAAATCAAAACGGCTGATGAACGTAGTTTGAAAGGTAAACAAATACAAAAAAAGACTTCAATGGAATAACTCCAGAAGAACTGACATAAATGAAAGAAAAAACAGTTTCGAATAGTTACGAGAATATTTATATATTCTGAATATATTAAAACAAAAATTGAATAAAATTTGAAATAGACACAGTAACAACAGATTAAAATTTTGAACTATTATTCCACGGACCGGAGAGTAAACTACAGCACCAGAGTTTTAATAATCATCAAAAAACAGACAAAACCAAATCCCAAGTGAACATTTGAAGCACAGAAACTTCTCTGCTAAAGTGAGAGCATTCAGCAAGCAGATAAAAATGGAGTCGAAGGTACGAAAAGATTCGCTTGGGAGCAATTAAAATTTTCCCATTCATAGATTTCCACAAAACGTGCTAATCATTACTGGAATCATGAATTAAGAATGAAACACTGAGCAAAATCTACGCATACAAGGCATTAAACGATCAAAATGTTACGATATTTCTCCCTCCAACTACAAAAGAAACCACAATGTGAACAATGGTGAAGTCATTAATGAGCTACCTAACACAGTAAAAATTAATTTACTCAAATCTTTTTTCAAGTCTACGATGAAATGTAACATATTTTAGGAAAGACTGTTCTAATAATCCCATTTTCCATTGTCACCAGATTTTCATAATAATATCAATGAAGTGGTGTCTATATATAAGGCAATAGAAACGAGCCCTTTGGTCCACTCTTGGGTTGCTATCCAAGGCTCATGACGTCTAAAGTAAAGGCATAAATCACGCACGTAATCACGTAAGACAATTCAGCCACGTACACGCACGTCACTCAAGCACAAACATTTCAGTCTCGCACATGCATCACAATCATACACTGGCCCCAGGAGTTAGGGACATGAATCAGTACGTTATAATACTGGGTGTTCCTAATCCAATATTTGTCGAGACGATTTTTGAATGTGTTCACAGTGCCAGCACAAACGATGTTTTCGGACAGCTGTTTCAAGTTGCAGCAATTTTAACGGAAAAGAAGTTTATAGGTCGGGATGTCTGGAAGTGTTGTATCATTACTTTATTGGCTGTTATTTCTGGTTCGCATGTTACCGTCTCGTTCAAAAAGCCCTTCCAGGGTAACACCGTTAAGGCCGTTGAGATACTATAGGTTTATGAAGGATTGTACGACCAAAATATGCATTACAAAATATAAAATTGAAGTAAAAGTTTTATTTTGACTAAGAAATAGAAACTTGTCAGGACACTTTCATACGTACAGTTGATGTAATTATACCTCGTCTTGAACATTGAAGGTAATACATTCATGTATTACTGTTACCATTTTTTAATTAGTAAAGAACGTATACCTATAGAGTGACCTTCCAGGTAATACAATTCCTCATCAATAATTACAAAAAACTTTAAAATGCATTGCATAGAGATCCATGAAGGCACTGGAAACGAGGTCCACCAACGCAGAGGGAATGATTGGAGAAATCATGCGTGTCCAGCACATACTCGTACATAGATTCAGTGTGATGTATTCGGAGGTGTGACAACTACTAAGCTAAGGAGACTTGAGAGAGAGGCCACGAAGGCAGCATTCTAAGGCAGAGCAGGTGCGCGGTAAGCTACTGATTCACTAGGAAAGTTCGCTTAAAAAGTTGCCACTTTGTCTCCCGAAGTTAGTCAAGTTGGGAGGCAGAATGCTACCGAGAGCGTCCAATGTGGGGACCTGCGTCCTTTCCAAAGTCAACCTAAAATTGGCTAATTTAAAAAATTCAGAGAAAGTCATTCCCTAACTTGCATGAAGGTGATTGTTTTAGGACCTAATGACCAGAGGAACCTGAACAAGGCAATAAGAGGAGAAAATTAGTGCACAGCGTGAAGTATATGAGGACATGTATTATCCTTAAATACGAGCGTTAAGCGAGCACAAGAATTCTTAATTCGAACGCGAAATGCTCGAAAAATTATGGCGTTTTATTTAAAAGTCACAAATGTGCACTGCTCACAGAACGGCGAGGTAAAACACAGTTTAACTAAAACGTGGCTAATAATGAAAATACTATAGTACTGTTATCAACTTTTTGTCAGCAATAAGAAGATGAATTGTCAGCATAGATAGCTAATAAATTGAACGAAAGCCAACCTACACCAAGAAATTCTAGTGAGAGGGTGAAACCAAGCTAACGGAAAAGCATAAATTTACACAATGTATTGTTTAAAAGCGACCCTGCTCGACTAAAACTTCAAAATGAATATCGACTCCCGATTTCTGTTGAGGGGCGCGAGGTGCCGCACTTGGATTTACGGGTACACAGGACATAGCTTAGGTAAGAGTGAAGCAAATGATATTCTTTAGCTCGAGAGCAGTTTGCAGGCGGAGCTATGCATGCAAACCTGATCCATGTTCAATATATGTGCATATTTTATCGGAAGCGCTTCTCTACACCAAACCAACGCTACAGCGTTTTTTCCCCTGCCAATTTTTTCCGAGCGCAGGCGACGCGAGCGGGGCTCTCTTTTTAAAGTTAATTTAGGCTGCCATTGAAAGCTTTTTTTCATCAGGTAAATTTCCTGGCTTTCCTCCTTGACTCCTTAACTTCAGAGCGAGAGACACGAAAAATTTTTGCAACTTGGACACGCTCTCGAGGGGGGAAAATTTGGCTGCGGATCCATCAAAATGAGAGCGCTAGTTTTCGTAGTCATCAAATGGAAGCGAAAAGACGAGTTTGAGGGCACCTTCAACAGCGATAAAATGATCTCCTTAAAATTATACCCGTGAAATGGTCTGCACAGCGGCGAAGAATGGGGGCGCACCCCGCTCTTTAAGAACACGATTTTTCATCTTAGAAACCTAATTCCGAGAAGTAAAAATAAAAACGTAACGAGCAATAACCATTCACGAGAAAAGTAAATTCGTGACACACAAACAACGAAACATTTTATTTAAACAATTGATCAACAAGAGTATGCAACCGTTAAAATGGAAACGGATTAGTGCGCTAAGAAGTGATACCTAAAAACTGTTAGCAATTAACATTTATAGAGAAGATAAATGATTTTCTACATTTTAATGGTTTCAACGTTGACAGTGTAATTTTATTCGAGTGTTAAACAAAATTTTTTTCTTGCGGTATTATGGCGAAAGCCATGAACATCTAAGGCAAGTGTATTATGAGTGACACATTACACAGTGAAAGTTACTGATCAATAGATTTCCCAAGTCAATATAACTTAAGAAATTGTAACTCTTGGTAAACCATTAGTTATTATTTTGTTAACTAAGTAGCTAAATTGAGTGCTTGTCGCACCGAGTTCCGAATGGGTCATCATACACGGAGAAGATACAGCACATAAGAATTTTGTGTTTGTTACTAGCAATTTCAGCGCATGGTAAAGCTTCGTTACGGTACCCATAACTACATAATTATAGTCTATAACATCGACAAGGTTTGAGGGCAGCTGCCAGAACAGCCGTACATAAACGCGCCCATTTACTGATATCCGACTCGTTTCCTACGTGTAAACAAACAAATCGGAAGTTTTTCTTCACTCTTTGTTTGGTTTTAGCGTCCAAATTGCAGAAACTAAAATGATTATTATAATTATATTGAAGGAACAGCAAGCACAAGCTGGAATAGCAAGCTCATGAACAGAATGATTTTTATCGAATTATTGATTTCACCGAATCGGAAGCGTGACAACTTCCTTCCAAGGCAAAACCAGATTCCTACTCGAACAAGAAAAATGAGACGTTAAGAATTCCACATCTTAAATTAATCCAAAACAGGTCCTCTAGTCTACGGCTGTTAATGCATAACTATAGGGTATTTTACTCACAAAAACCCGAGGTTTTAAGTTACATTTAGTACTTTACCATGTGTTTTTGCTATATTTTACTTTATCAATATATTCAAAAAAGAAAGTTTAATTAACATATAAACTTCCTAATTCATTATTATTCACTCTAGGATGTCAAAGTCAATGTTTTGAACGGGAGGCTGAGAGGTTGAAAATTTGAAGTATCAAATTATTATTTTTTGTAGAGCACTCAGCAGTGTCCTAGTGCTGCTACACGTTTTAATATCGTTAAGCAGAACAAAGAAGTACGGCAAGTTACTACAACATAGTAGAAAACCAACGGGAGAAGCACCAAGTGGCCGAGGTACACTTGAGGTACAACGCACATAATCAATTGCGTCAAAAGAATCGCAGAGCTGTATCGTGTATAGATAAAAGTCATAACCGAAGTTCAACGGGAAGTTATAGTATCATTCATTCTACATAAACTGATAAGAAGCTCACATAAAGCAAGGGAACATTGTAGAAGTATTCTTCCTAAACACATCGTCGTCATCAACACTTTCCCCTGGGAAATCAATCTCGCAAGGGGAAGGATTTTGGTATCTACAAAATTCAGAAGTGGGACAAATTTAAGAAATACTTGTTCTGCAATATTTTTCCCCGTGTTGATATAGTCATTAGTTTCTTTAAATAAAACAACATTAGCTGCTCAACAACTTCGTTGGTATCACTTTGAGCCCATTTTTTCCAAAAATTCCATAAGAACGACAAAATCCATAACTGGAAATAATAATTAATTATGTTATTTTCATTAAAGTATCACTGTAAGGGAAAAGCTTCAAACGAGATATCCTTTTAGTTCAACTGCATGGTTCTTTTACTTAAATTCTGGCGTCCGACGACTTGCTGAAGAACGTTGGGTACTTGAAACGTTATTTTAAATTTTTGAATATTCACAACTCAAGGCTTTTATGCAGTGTACATATACGACTATGGCAGCCAAAGGGGTTAATAAAAAATAAAAGGACATGAACTACTGACACTGAGCTGTGAACATAATTTGAACAGAATTGTGACTAAATAAGAAAATTAAATACCAAAAAAAAGGTTGTTTTGATAAACACTTATTATTTACAGATATATTTTGTGTTCTGTGTTCTGATACGGAAAGGCGACTGCTGATCATAACCGAGAAATGTTATTGATTTCCTACTGCTTCATTTTTTCCATTTTCATTACTGATTAGAAAAAGCGTTGATTAAAAAAACATTCCATCAGTAGTTTTGACGTTTAATAAAACCTGGGATTTCAGTGGTCGGTAAGTAATGTAATGCATTCAATTATAGGCTTCAAAAATGAGTCGATGCTTTCGAAGAGCTGTTTGAATCAGTTTTAACTTTAATTCGGAATCCCTGGTGGCAGCGCAGTAACACTTCGTACGTCGCACACCCAACACAAGGCATGGCTTTACAGAGACGACGGCGAGAAAGCAATGTCGTGCTCGATGACGTGAAAACAGACCTAAATTGTGAAAAATTACGCCAAAACAAATGCAAAGTTTGTCTGCGTTCTCTTAGAGATAGAGTGTAAAAGCATCGTTATTATTTTTTAAGAGATAAAAACTAATCAAGAGATTCAGAAATAGTTTTTAATAATGAGAAATATGATGAACTGTCGGTTAGGATTATAATCATGAAGCACGCAAAGACTATTACTGTGATGCATCCTGGGTGAAGGTGATGGTAACGGGCGCACATACGAGTTAAAATGATCAATGGTCAATCGCCCCGCTCACCATTTGACAGTAAAAATAAGAAAGAAGGGAGTAATCTATTTATCCTCCGTGAAATGTTACAAGGTTTGTTATGCCTCGTAATATATGTTCCTGAAACACTAGCAGATAACGGAAGTTTCACTCCATTGACGCTTCTCCAACAATTCCATTATTTTTGAGCGTAATTTCTGTCATACAATCGAGTCCTCCCACTTCTTTCATTGCATTCTAAACCGTTTCAGGTGTTTTGAATGGCATCACTTGAATTTGATATTCATTGAACGACGAATTGTGGCATAAATTCTAAAAATTTATCATTCAGGAAGCGAACCCCAGCGTAGACACCCAGACCCGCTCGATGATCAGATCATGAGCCTCTTTATAAAAAGGGGTAAAAATTTCAAAAAAACCTTCCACTGGCTTACTTTTAATTCTTACATATTAAAATAATTTAATCCATGTTCAACTCCTGATTTTGAAATTGAAGAAAGGTTTCAGAAACGGTTAACATTTTACCCAAACAACATTTTTGTAAGTCAGAGTAATATGACCTTATAATTACTGACACCAAAACCGTTTCAGTAATGAAGTTTAACTGAATACATAAAATACGAATATGAACAGCTAAATACATAGCCAGGGGTAATGAAGAACCAATCGAGTAATAAGAGCGTGTCAATCGTCATGGAGAGCGAGAGAAATGAGAATAACATTATAGTGCGACCATATATAATAGCCAAAAAATACATTATCAATACAAATGTGGAGTAGTTTTTTCCAAAAATGCAAGGTAGCGTAAATATTTGAAAATACCTTCTAATTACATATGTTTACAAGAGTTAAATTGCCGTCAGTTTAAAGAAAATGTTTGCATGTACGTCAATGGAGCAACGACTAAAAATTTTCGTATTGTACACCACGGTGCGTGCTGTCGCATGCAGAGTTCAATAATACTTGCTATAAAGGAGCCGTTAATTAAAACTTTGATGGACCGAGAGGTCTTAAGAAAACTTGAACAATCAAGAGCTCTTAGTAACTACAGCCTCATTATGAAGCTCCAAACTGGTGCTCTTATTATCTCGGCAACATACGAGCCAACGAACTGTGATGTGGGAACGTCACCGTCAATAAATCAATAGTTGTAGTCAAAATGCCCTTCTAGAAGACGAAATGTACTTTTTAGGAACCGAAAAATCATTTCACTGCAGAATTTTGCTTGATGGAGGAATAAGGTTTTCAGCTCAGGTAGCACTAAAATCATGAATAAAAAATTTCTTATTAGACAGAATGAAGATTCTGTTAAAAAATTGCCAAGAAACTCAGTACGAAAGTAAACTGTTTAAAAAATTGAAAGTGAGCCGCAGCTACAAGACTAGGCATTTAAATAATTGGTTTCACGGTCAACACATTCCAGCCCTGGAGCGAGTTTAAATAAAAATAAATGAATCAAACGACAATTCTTGGTCATATAACAATGCAGTATCAAAATATACGAAAAAGAAATTATATACAGTATACATGAATAAACAATGAAATTTATGCTCAAGTGTTTTCAAAATTCTTTGGATTTCTAATTTCATTAATTAGAATAGTCATTTTGCTATATTAGAGGAGTCAATTTGCTGGATTGCCAGTAAACAAATATGTGGCCACTTTTTCAGATAAGATGCATGTATTAAATGCTCAAGATTCTTCTGTATCTGAAATTCATGGTAAAGCCTGTGTACAATTTGCGTACGGTATTCAGTTTCTCAAGTCTGTTCTTTTGCTTCCTCAAAAAGTTTAGTATACCAGCTCGTAAAACGTATTAAAAGTGTAGAAGATGATTGTCCCACCCTTGTAGTTGCAAGTTTACGGAGATTAACGGAATTTTAAAACGGAGGTTGATACCTCGAGTGACCAAAAATTTAGAAACGTCCTTGGGAAAACTCGGTTCCCAAATGAAAGT
Organism: Trinorchestia longiramus; assembly: GCA_006783055.1. NCBI lineage: Eukaryota > Metazoa > Arthropoda > Malacostraca > Amphipoda > Talitridae > Trinorchestia > Trinorchestia longiramus. The sequence goes on from VCRD01000222.1 coordinate 106,978, forward strand.
TTCACAGAAAACAGTTTCCAGAAAGAATAGTCGTAAAAGCATTTATGCCTATCTAAATCCTTAAGAGCGTGACAGAGAGACGGACCAAGCAAACAAACAAGCAAACAAGCAAGCGACAAACTGTATTATCAAACCAGGGGCCTGTACTCCGAAATTTTTGGCCTCTACTCAGCGCAAAATTTCAACAACTACGAAGAAACTCAACTGGAAAAATATGCGAAATAGCTTTAATACAGTATTTTGCCTTTCGAATAAATATTCCAGAAACTATATTTGCTATCGTACTTTAGGGACGAAATTTCATGGTATCTCATCTTGTTATTCGTAGACGAATTTCCTCCTATCTAAATCCTTAAGAGCGTGACAGAGAGACGGACCAAGCAATCAAACAAGTAAGCAAGCAACAAGTTGGGTATTATTAAACGAGAAGCATTCAAAAATACGCAGAATTTTGTAATTCTTTATTAATTTCTCTATGCGATTGAACTATTTTTCAACATAATCTCCGTCAGGGTCGATGCACTTCTCCAGACGGTGCTTTCATCCTTTTAGACTATTTTAGAAGAAATCTGCAGACCCCTTTATGAGCTATGTTTTTGCTGCATGTTTCGCTTCATCAGTGCTATTAAAATGGACGCATTTCAACTTTTCTTTGAGTTTTGAAAACAAAAAAGTCAGATGGGGCTAGGTCTGGGCTATAAAATGGATGTGGCAGCAATTTTCATCCAAATTCTCTCTAAACTTCTTTTGTCGCGTGAAGAATGCGCTGGGGCGTTGTCGTGATGGAAGAAGATTCCACGATGGAGCTTTCCTGGACGCTTTTTAGCTAATTGTGCTCTCAATTTCCTAAAACTCCTACATAATAGGTTAATGTGACATTTTTCCGACATTTTACAAAGTCTACCAGTACAACTCCTTCAGAATCCTAAAAAAACAGTTGTCATTGTCTCGTTGACAGAGCTCTCAGATTTGAATTTGATTGGACCACATGAACCGCGTGGAAGCCATTCTTTTGACTGCTGGATCATACTGGTAAACCCATGTTTCATCCAAAGTGATGATTCAACTGAAAAAGTTGTCTTCATTTGTTTCAATTTTGGTCAAAATTGCAGTTGACAATTCACTTCTAAGATTTAGCTGATCTGAGCGCAACGCTTTTGGGACCCATCGCGACGAAAGCTTGCTGAGGCCTAAATCAGCTCGCAGAATCGAATGAGCTGAACCAACCGATATGCCCATAGTCTGAGCTATCTTATAAACTGTCAATCTCCTATCTTCTTCGACTAGGCTCCTAACGGCATCAACGTTTTCAAAAGTTTTCAAGGTTGTTGGTTTTCCACGACCCTCATCATCTTCAACAGCTTCTCTACCATCTTGAAATCTTTCAATCCATTTGTAAACGCAAGGTTTCTTCGAAGCATGATTCCCATAAACGTTCTGCAAAGCTTGGATGATATCCGTTCCTTTCCAACCAAGCTTTACTAAAAAATTTATGTTGATTCTCATGTCAAAATCCTCACGTTCCATGGGGCAAAAAACTACCTTTTATCAACTATCACCTCACGCCTTCGTTTCCAGGCGAATACTGATTGCTAGCAACCTTTAGATAGCCAATATCATGCTCTTTCTGGCTGATTTGTTCGAATATGTTGCATATTGTTGGCGCTGGGGTCATGGGAGCATTCCGCGTATTTTTTGAATTACCCTCGTTTAGTGGGATAGTGGAATTGTTTTGCTATAGATACAACATACTACAAATGAAATATTCCATCTACTACATAGACTTTTACAAAAGGAATAACATAGGTTTTCAATTATTAAGAGTATCTGTGATACAAACAGTGTATCTCAGTTCAGTATAATTAACATTTCAATGAATTTAAATGAAAAACATTCAGAATAAGTGATCATACTTCTAAACTGCATATTAAAACTGTTTTAGTACATATATTTGAAAAAAATACCCGTCATTAATGGCGGTGATTTTTTGTAACACATTGAGGGAGTGGCTTCCGAAAGTTCGCTATGACTATCTGTGTCATCTCATGTGGTATTCATCGATTTCTTCTCAATTCTTTTCCTTCATATTGTGAAGAACTACACGATGACGAGAAAACCCTTTTCTGCAGGAGCCCCATACAAAAAAGTCACGGGAGCGGAAATCTTTTGACCTTGCCAGCCCAACAAACGTCTCCTTTTAAAGAGATCAAATACCCAGGAATGTTTCCTTCAACACTCCAACTCGAAAGTTGTGCCATGTTATAATATGTATATGACAAAAAATAAAAATGAGAAAGCCCAGCTAACCAAATGAAATCTATCTCACCACTCTGCTCCCACTCCGGCCCATAAGACATTCATTTCAAATGTGCAAGATCTTCATGTTGCAGATCACCAGCTTGGTCAACTGGTGAGCGAATCTGCTTGCGAGCGGAAAGACCCGGGTTCGAATCCCGCTGCCGACATGGTTGACGCGGCTAGAAATACGGCATGGGACTCGGGTAAACAACCGTATAATTATCGAAGTAATTATCCGATCCAAGAATGAGCCAAAAGGTTCGTTCCTATAGCCTCATTCTATTCTATTCTATTCTAGATCGTATAATGTTTATCTGACAAGTGGCTACGCTCCAAAGGGGAAGACAACTTAAAGACAACATGGAAAACCTCGTCGAAGAGCAATAGCTGGTACAAAGTTAAGTTAGGCAACAGGAGCCACGGAACATTAAAACGAATTATTGACGCAAATACATAACTTCGAAGGAAAAGTAGACAGACACCCAAACTCAGTTACTGTCCAATCCAAACTGTTTTGATACACATAAGAATACGGGATCTCTACAAGCTTAATATTCACCGGCGGCTGGAATTTCAAGATCTTTCATCAGAGTCAAACGCTGCATTGGGAAAGGGCAGACCTTCGTTTCTATATGGAAAACAACATGGCGATCTGTATTTCTGATCACGCGCTTCCAGCTCTCTTGGACTGAGGTGACTCCACATTGATTTGAACGGCTATTTCATAGCATGCCGCTAGAATTATTCCTACCCTCAATGATAAAATCACTGCAGACACATGTCTTATGCATCATGCATAAGCTGCAAAAGAAGCTCGTATTCGACTAAATTACTCCTTCTGCCAAAGAAATTAAATCTTGGTTAGGGGAATATCGGAACATCATCTAGTATCGTTAGTGGTAGGCACGATCGCCTGATATCACATGACAAACACTATGGAGAATATTGGAGCAAAAGCGGAGAAGCAGATTTTCATGTCAATCATCGCTGAAATAATAGCTGATGCTAATACGATAGAAGGAAAGGACATGATTACATGAGAAAATACTGACATTTTACTTATATATTAACACATTTCCTGTGAAGTGACCCACCGGTTTTTCCGAGTTCAATTTTTTACGATAGCTTACAATAATGATATTTAAGCTGCACAGTAATATTGAGCGGGTGTTCATTCACACAGGAATTAATGAACATTTTGCGACATTAAGCCTTACCAACATTCATTTCAGTCCGCCTTCATTAATATCTATTATCGCTATGATTTGACTTGAGAACTGAATACAGTATATTTACAATAAATCCGAATTGTAATGGTTATAAAGTTTAAGCTACGATTCCAGTAATCTTTCATTAAGAGTTTCTCTCCAGCCTTGTCGAGCGCAAATGAATTGATATTCTGATTGATTGATTGATGAATTGATTGAGGGACGTCCTTCCTTACCTATTTTTAACATCGTAGCGAGTCACTTTTATTAATGAATCAAACATCATATTTCCATATAACAGCGAGTCACTTTCATTAACTAATTAATTATCATAGATCCCGATGATAACAGCGAGATACTTTGATTAATTAATGAAACTTCATATTTCCAGATGATAACAGCGAGTCATTTTTATTAATTAATAAAAAATCATATTTCCAGATGATAACAGCGAGTCACTTTCATTAATTAATGAACCATAAAATACCCAGATGATAACAAAGAGTCACTTTCAATAGTCAATGAAACATCATGCATTCATATGTTAACAGAAACTCCATGTAGTCATGACGTGAGTCGGATTATTTACTGATAGACTCAGTCATCTTCCACAATACATCTGATGTGTTTGATCACTCATATTTCTTCAAAACTCCTTACTGATATTTTAGTTCCCATTCGTGAACCACCCAAGGCCTCGAATTTCAAACTTCAGTAAATTTGTTATCAGTTTTGGCTATGAGAGCAGAAAAGGCTTTAGTCTTCAAGGTGGTAGAATTACTTCAAATTTAAACTGAAACATTAGTTAGATCATGACGCATTCATCACAACTGAACTAGACTTAAGTTGGTCCGAAGAAATTGCTACAGTTTGCCGTGCTGATCTTCACTGAAACGATCGAGTACAGAATTAGAACAATTGTAAACTCATGTCTATTTCAGCTTGAGCAGCAGTTGGCGGAGGAGTCACTGACGACACGACCGTACAATAGGAGACTCAATGGGCAAGGATGTCCCAATTAAAGAGACGCAGGAAGCTGCCGATTCAGCCCGCACAAATGAACTGGAAACGCTCTGATTAGAAAGGAGCTCGCCTAAATGGCAGTGTTGCGCCAAAAACTGATCATTTCTAAAGGCAAATTTTATTGCAATTTCTGATTTGCTGGCGGGAGCCAAATTTGTTAAGATCGTTAAATATAATGTAACAGCGATTAACTACAACTCATTCCGATATTTTAGAAATTTATTCCGAATACACGCTTTCGAATAAAATTTCACACATATCAAATTATCGAAATTTTGTGGCACTAGATTTAGCACGGCACAGCTTCTGGCAGTATGACTGCTTGCGTGTCTCCCAAGCTGCGGCCACGGCAAGTAGGGTAGAAGCTGCCTCGCAAATTAAAGTAACTTGCCAAAAGGACCTTCCTCTCCCTCTTTATCTTTCTCTTTCGATCTTCCTCGAAATAAAAGTGAGCGATGGCCTGGAAAATAGAAATGAAGGAGCAGTGATTCTTGCTCGAAATACGCTGGTTAAATTGTGGGACACTTCAACGTTGTACGAATGAAATTTGTGGTTCCAGGAGTTGTGGAGACAAATGCTGGTTATGTTGCATCTTGTATTATTTACCTAAATATTTCTTAGGACGATAAGTTAATAGTTTGACTTTTCCTGTAGTTATTTTTTATATTTCTATATAATTTTTATAATTGGGAATAATGATAACGGGAAATTAAATCCCTCAAAAAGGTGTGACAAGATTCTACGTTTTTTTAATTAAACTTTCCGTAACTGAAAAATGCAAAAACAGATTGGTTTCGCAAAAATTACACTACTATAAATTAGTTGACCAACTTTTAGGATTATTGTAATTTTTGATAGAGTGGCTCGTTTTAGCTCGATAATTACCATTGACAGGCAGACCTGAAAATTGAACATAAGTTCAACCATTTGTAAGAACTGTGATCACTGAAAATGATTGTCAAATATTTTTTTAACAAAATTTAAGAAGTACCCTTAATCATAATTTAAAAGTATTTGTAACGTTATTCTTGTAAGTTTCTATACCTATACTGGATCTAATTTTTCTGGTTGATATAGAAACAGGGGAATAATAGTCTCATATGACAGATTTTCACGGGACCTCCAATCACTTCTTAACGAAGCAATGCTGACACTTGCTAATATTAATTTATAGATGCCATGTTGTCATGGCACAAGTCTGATTATTTACTGACAGACATACTCATCAGACAATACATCTGATGTGTTTGACTGCTCATACATATAACGGCACATATCACTATTCGTATTTCCTAACATATCACCCTAAAATACCGAGCATACACAAAAATATTGCTCCAACATTGTCAGTTTAGAGTTCATTTGAAAAATGTGAACATAATACAAATTTATGTATTGATATTTTGATTAGGATAACGAGTGATGAATATCGTCAATTTCAAGGAAAAAAGAGAAATGGTGAATGCAGGAATGATCATGAATGATCTGATTCACATGGTTCAAGGAATTATGTGATAAATGAATGCCACTTTCCCAGCCACCTAGTCAGCTTGTAATGATATATTCCCGCACGAAGAGTGCAAATTCACTTGATTAACGATCAGAGTTTGCAAACAAGCGCATTATGCGTAACCGATGCGAGGAGCTGGCTCGACTTCGACTGAGAAATGAGAACATTGTGTCTAACTTCGCGAACGTAATTAGCTATCGCTTTAATATCGGAATATTTGCAATCAGCAGCGCTAATTTGAATAGTCCCCTTCTATATCGCAAGTTGTTGTTCGGGGAGGTTTCACAAACCTTCCAATATTGATGCGTGCTTCGTGAGCTCTACCCGTGACTGAACGATATCACAGAGACCTTCATCTATTTCTCTTCTTCTTGTTTCTCAAGTAAATAAGTATAGATTCAAAACTTTACTCGTTTTTAATGTGGCATTAGATTAAAAATTATATTGATGAGTAGCTTCTCATATGAGCACTTTCCAAAGTAATTAAAAGTGGTAGGAAATGAAACAATTTAAAACGCGCATCCTTCACTGTAATCAACTACTGTACAGCTATGGCCGTGGAGTTAGAGATATGGGCATATTTTTATCTCTTTTCGATCAACGCAATGGAGTAAATTTTTTTCGCTTAGTTTATGTTCCTTGCTTGAATATTGTCATCAATTCCAGTAACAAAAAACTTCAAATAAATCGGTAGAAATTTCCTTAGAAACAAATTTTGATAACTCTTATGCACCACCATACGACTCTTATCTTGAATCCAAAATGAAATTACGTAACACCACGGATACAATAGAGCGAAAAATTTTCTTACATTCATTTGTCTGCCGTTTGGCACGAATTCGTGCACATTTCACAAGTAAAAATCTCATGATAACTTTGAGTTTTGTGTAGATATTGTTTTTGATATTAGAAATACTCACAGGAAAGTTGCATTCCAGACAATGTTGGAAGCTTTGCACAAAAAGTCAGAGTAAGTGATGTTCAACAATCATGTTCTCTCAATAATTTCAGTCTCGGCTCTTTTAGGGTAAATATTTCCCCCGGCTATGCTACGGATGAACGATCGTTCATTTACAATTGTTGTCCATGTAACTTTGAGTTTGTCGCTATTCTCATAATGGGTTATTCAGACGAACTAGGGACATTCATTAAAAGATACAAATATGTAGAAATTCAATGATTTTCTCAGAAAGTGCACGAATTTTAACGCTTTGTGTGAGCACTTTTTCTTCGGCATTAGGCGTAGACAATCCAAATGCCAGTTTTTTGATAACAAATTTTAATGATGTTTTAGCTGTACTTATATTTAATATTGCCACTATATATGGAAACCATATACGTGTTTGGGTTTTCTCCCTACATGAGATACGTATTACCTATTTTGTGAAAACGTATGTTGTTTATACAGCACCATGTATTTACGCAAGGCCTTGGTACTTATACAAGGCGGTCATGCCAGTTCCAAGACTCGAACCCTACCTCCACTCCAAAAGTCGGTCACTTTGCAGTCGTTTCTAGCCACACGGATAAAATTTATACGAATACACAGGCTAAACGGAAAATCATAAGAAACATTTAGAAACAGTGATGCAACGCTTGTAAATGCTGTGAATGTATTAGATCCTCGAAAAAGTTCGTGTAGTTCTTTGATTTACGATGATTAGAAAAAAACGCACGAAGTTTTTCCGGTGCCTGAAAAATAATACAAACCAAAGAATTAAATACACTATATTGCACGTCAATCGAAGGGGCACTACGATTATAATATTCTCCACATTAAAACGACAGCATTTTACGTACTGAAAGAATGGCAAATTGGTTATGTTAGGCCCAGAGAGCCGTAATCGTGCTGCATGGGGGCTTCCAGCTGCGCAGCAATGCGTCAGGCGCTGTGGCAATAGCGATTAGACGGATTAGGGTAGGATTTTCTTTATGGCAATAACAGTCCAAACAAATCCCTTTGCAATAAAATACTTCTTGATGAACGGCCGCTAACATTTACTGTCGAATTGGTAAACCTGCGCTCGTGCTAAATTACTGCTTCGTGTTCACGCCCTCGTGAAAGTGTCCTTTAGTGATGTATTACGTCTCTTTTTCAAGATGATTTGACAGCA
>VCRD01000222.1:115583-125875 GCA_006783055.1 Trinorchestia longiramus
CAACTACTGTACAGCTATGGCCGCAGAGTTAGAGACATAGGCATATTTTTATCTCTTTTCGATCAACGCAATTGTGTAAATTATTTTTTTTCGCTTACTTTACGTTCCTTGCTTGAATATTGTCATTAATTCCAGTAACAAAAAACTTCAAATAAATCTGTAGAAATTTCCTTAGAAACAAACTATGATAACTCTTGTGCACCACCATACGACTTTTATCTTGAATCCACCACCACGGATACAATCGAGCGAAAAATTTTCTTACATTCATTTGTCTGCCGTTTGGCACGAATTCGCGCATATTTCACAAGTAAAAATCTCATCAATTCATGATAACTTCGAGTTTTGAGTAGATATTGTTTTTGATATTAGTAATACTCACAGGAAAGTTGCATTCCAGACAATGTTGGAAGCTGTGCACAAAAAGTCAGAGTAAGTGATGTTCAACAATCATATTCTCTCAATAATTACAGACTCGGCTCTTTTAGGGTAAATATTTCCCCCGGCTATGCTACGGATGAACGATCGTTCATTGACAATTGTTGTCCCTGTAACTTTGAGTTTGTCGCTATTCTCATAATGGGTTATTCAGACGAACTAGGGACATTCATTAAAAGATACAAATGTGTAGAAATTCAATGATTTTCTCAGAAAGAGCACGAATTTTAACGCTTTGTGAGAGCACTTTTTCTTCGGCATTAGGCGTAGACAATCCAAATGCCAGTTTTTTGATAACAAATTTTAATGATGTTTTAGCTGAACTTATATTTAATATTACCACTATAAATAGAAACCATATACGTGTTTGGGTTTTCTCCCAACATGAGATACGTATTACCTATTTCGTGAAAATGTATGTTGTTTATACAGCACCCTGTATTTGCGCAAGGCCTTGGTACTTATACCAGGCTGTCACGCTAGTTCCAAGACTCAAACCCTACCTCCACTCCAAAAGTCGGTCACTTTGCAGTCGTTTCTAGCCACACGGATAAAATTTATACGAATACACAGGCTAAACGGAAAATCATAAGAAACATTTAGAAACACAGTGATGCAACGCTTGTAAATGCTGTGAATGTATTAGATCCTCGAAAAAGTTCGTGCAGTTCTTTGATTTACGATGATTAGAAAAAAACGCACGAAGTTTTTCCGGTGCCTGAAAAATAATACAAACCAAAGAATTAAATACACTATATTGCACGTCAATCGAAAGGGCACTACGATTATAATGTTCTGCACATTAAAACGACAGCATTTTACGTACTGAAAGAATGGCAAATTGGTTATGTTAGGCCCAGAGAGCCGTAATCGTGCTGCAGGGGGGCTTCCAGCTGCGCAGCAATGCGTCAGGCGCTGTGGCAATAGCGATTAGACGGATTAGGGCGGGATTTTCTTTATGGCAATAACAGTCCAAACAAATCCCTTTGCAATAAAATACTTCTTGATGAACGGCCGCTAACATTTACTGTCGAATTGGTAAACCTACGCTCGTGCTAAATTACTGCTCCGTGTTCACGCCCTCGTGAAAGTGTCCTTTAGTGATGTATTACGTCTCTTTTTCAAGATGATTTGACAGCACTTGAGAACAGACACGTTCTTTTATGGCACTAAATGCGCATATTGTACGTAATTTGTCAACAAAAAGAAATTGTTAGGCGTACATAAATTATTCACCATAAAAAATACATAGTTTGTTGCTTGCTTGTTTGGTCCGTCTCTCTGTGACGCTCTTCAGGATTCAGATAAGAGAAAATTCGGTAAGGTATTCATGTATTGTAAGCATCGTATTGTGGTTACCAAAAGCCCATCTTCCAATGAGGAAACTCCTTCGCAAAACCCGCGCCCAATGGCAAATCAAATGACAAATTCAGTAAAATAATACATGAATTTTTTCACGCGCGAGTCTACTCGTTCCACTATCCCACTATATAGTAATACCAAACTTGTTGCTTGCTTGCTTGGTCCATCTCTCTGTCACGCTCTTAAGGATTTAAATAGGAGGAAATTTGTCTATTAATAACAAGTTGAGACCCCATGAAATTTCATCCTTAAATTATGTTGGCAAATATAGTTTCTGGAATACTAGTGTTCCCGTGCCATCAAAAATAATGGAAAATACTGTTGGAAAGATGTTAAATAAAATTACATATAAAAACGCAATGCACACTGATCCCGCCTCTGTTGCCTTACAACAGCTTGTTGTTCTTGAGATAATCTTTCTCTCGTTCTTCTTTTTCGCTCTCGATTCTGTCATTTTTTTCGTTCGAATGGAGTTTCCAAGCTTGAGCTTATTTCAAAGGTAACTTATTTTTCTTGTGACAGTAATAAACACTTAGAATACAGTATTTTTGAGCTGCAATAAAAGTAGTTATAGCCATTCGTGTCATATCCTAGATACAGAAATTCAGTATTACGGAAAGCAACTGCGAGCTTGTGTATGTATATTGTAATAAGCAATACCCCGCCGAACTCGGCATCCACGGTACGGACTCGAGTATATAAGGCTCTGGATTTCTCTAATTTTTTTGAAAGTGACATTATAATGCACTTGCACAGCAAAAATAATTATATTAATTTACTAGGGAACTGAAACCAAGACCGCCTGAGTAGAGGCCCTTGCTTGCTTGGTCCGTCTCTCTGTCACGCTCTTAAGGATTTAGAAAGGAGGAAATTCGGTAGGGTATACATATATTGTAAGCATTGTATTGTGGATACCAAAGACACAGTCTCCAGTGTGGAAACTCCTTCAGCATGGAAACCCCTGCACAAAGCCCGCGTCCACTGGCAAATAAAATAAAATAATTCAGCAAAAAACACGTGAATTTTCACGTGTGGGTCTACTAGTCATAATATAACTGGAAGTTTTAAAACACGTTTTAGAGGTATAAATTAAAGAAGTAAGGTTTAGTTTATTTGTTAACTAGATAGTTCCCGCGGAAATTCTACGATTTAGATTGGAATAATTTGAAATTGTCATACAGATGAATGGATTAAAGATTTACGACGAATTATTTTGTGTAAATGAATATTTTTCATTATTATATACAGAACTTCCATTCTATATCTTATCTACCCATAACAAGGGCTATATACTATCCGAGGAATTTCCTTGGTTTAAAAGTGATAAAATAAGGATCTATGAAATAATATACAATGTCCATTTCTACCCGTGGTAATACCAGAATCTGAATAATTTTTATGAATATTTACAGAACTTCCATTCTATATCTTACCTACCAATAATATGGCCGTGTAAGAGAAGAAAGCTAATAACAGAAAAAATGGAGCATTTTATAGAAATCTGGCGCCTTTGGTATCCACTATCAAATGCTTATATGATAATATCGACACACCCGTTCTGAGTTCAGTTCAATAATTTTTCTTTAGGAATAGACAGGAAGTAATGAGACGGACACACACAGATAGAGAGAGAGAGATAAAAAGAGAGATAGAGATAGAGAGAGATAGGGAGCGATAGAGAGAAAGAGAGATGGAGATACACTGTCCACTATATCTGTAGATAAATTTGTACCTTCGCTTCCGTATGTCAGGCTTAGTGCAACCATTGCATAGTAAAATAGATTGCGTGACCAATTTGTGACGTCATGTGGACTCTCCGCAGGTCAGAGAACTTTTAACGCAGGTAAATGTGCTCAAATAGCGAGAGGACAGAATAGTTAAGTCAATTAAATTATCAACATTATCTAAGTTTTTTATTTTATTGACTTCACGGGTTGTATGAGGTAACCGGAAAAAAGTTTCATTTTAAATAAAATACAATAAATGTATCGTCATTTGTGACGGTACAGAGATATGATAGAGTTCAAGTAATGCTATATATACGAATATTTAATTGTTCATTTCATTATTGAAGAAACTATAGACACGCAGAGACAAGTACTGACCCAGGCAGAAACTGAATCAAGATGACAACAATTTATTGAAAGAAGCAACGAAGTAAGTCAAGCTATCTACAATTAAAGTATTAAAAATACCTGGAACAAATAAATCTCATTAAGGTGTCAAACTCGGTATCATTCGAATAACCATATTCTTGCCGAGGATTCAAATTTTATTTTAATTTAAAAGGTGTTGAATAGTTAAAATAAGATGCCTTGGAATTAAGAGAAATACATGACAAAATATCTGTAAAATTCCCACGAGTCCCGATAGCAACACACTATTTGTCTTCTGTTAATATTTCTACTACCTCCCATTGCAGCAGAATTCAGCCCCATTTTTTAGACTAATTACGTTTTAAACTATCAATTCCGCAGTAATAACAAGCAATACGCGAACAAAATTCTTCTGAAATTGTGCGAGTATCAACGCTACGAATTATTACTATGCAGTGCATCAGCCTTCCTGAAAGAAAAATGAATCAAAGGAAAAAAAGCTTTCGAGCATCAGACTTGATTCAGCTACCGCACCGAAAACACTCGGGAAAGTTACGGTGAAACATTTGACCTGAAAACACGGGCATTTTTAATAGAGGTGCTGTACATCGCTCCAAACTTCGCGAAATCAGTAATAGCGGCAGAAGCGCAGGGCTCTGAGCTCAACTCAAGCTTGCTATATAAAAAATATAACTCTATTTAGATTTCGATCTCAAAACAAACTAAAAATCAGTGTTAGTAAGTTCATATCCATTTAAAACCAACTTCATGGCAGGGGCGATTTAGATTTAAAGCTGTTAGGTGATGTTCTGTCAGTATTGAAATGCTGCAAGTATATTTGGACTCACTGGAGTTTATGGAAAACAAGGCTTATGATAGTTGCAGAAAGGGATAGCAAAATGTAGAACCATAATTTTTAACGTAGTTTACACTTTTTTAGACTTTTTCCCCCATTTTCATACAAAACCTATTACCTTCATCAACATAATAAACGGAGGCAATTTTGCTTGAAGATCAATTATGTCCAACTTTTGTGTAACAGTAAAATTAACAAACAGGACTGATACAACACATAAAAATTACCAAAACATTGCCGCTGAACTTAAATTGGTCAGCTATTTACAATATCACAGACAGGCGAAGAAGAACTGGTAGTAGTTGTGTCAAGGTGAGAAAGGCTACATCGCGCACTGCGAGGGTTTTAAGCTAGTTTAAAAAATCCTACAAAAACTGGCGGAACGTTTTAGCGCCCGGAAACTATGTTTGCGGAGTAGAACAGCAAGAACGTTCGGAAAGTACTAGCATATGTGAAGTGCAAGACATAACTTCTTCCTGAGTCATAAGAAACGGAAAAATATGAACATGAGCGAAGTCATTGCTGAATTTTTTCTATGGAGGTCCAGAGTCCCGTGTGTTGAATACCTGTTTTCATTTGAGGCGGTTCACTAGGTGTGAAAGATTGGCGTCTGGATTCGAGATAACAACAAAGCGTCAACAGCACGGCGTACAGCCTTCAGACGACACTAACCCACTTCATCTAATGTTAGACCGGCCTAGGTATCATGGAGTTGATAAACTTTACTGATATCCAGCATGGAGATCAAAATTACACAGAAGTTCCCTCGCCCACTTTGTGCAAAACATAAGATTCTTGGTTTAATTCCGAGTTTAAAAACTTTTGCATAACTGCTAACAAGAAGGATGGGAAGGGACTCTTTCACACCCCTCAGTGTTTTCAAGAGTGATATTAGAAAAGTTTCAACATGTTCTTTTCCAAAGAATTACGGACTTTGAGTTATTAATAAACCTCGACGTAAACAATGCGTAACAGTAGCGGCCAACATATCCATTTATTGTCACCTGATTTTTACCAGAGAAAGGAATTCCGCGGAACCAGGTCATTATATTTGTTTATTTATTCCAGGTAAAATTTGCTTCTTTCATGATGTATTATTTCATTTTTCGAGATGATTCGATATCTCTTCTGAGAAGACTCGTCCTTCAGAGCGTTCAATAGATTTATCGCACCTGATGTGTCCACAATAGAAAATTTCCATGCGTATGAAAATAATAACAGAACCGAAAGTTGATGAACCCGTTTTCGAGGCATGAATAAATGTAACCAAATAATTTTTTGTATATTATTAATACTCTATTCCAAAAATTCATCTTCAACATTCAGTGTAGTACTACACTGATGGGACTCGCTTTTCCAAGCACAAATGGCCCAAATTGTTCAGTGTGGAGTGAGAGGAAACAACAAAATGTGTGGGAAGTAATCGACAATAATGTAAGTGATATGAAGGTAAATATTTTGAATACGACCGTGCAAGACGAACCGATGCTACACGCCATAAAACTGTCAGTAGAATGGGAGCCATGACAATTAGAGAGAAATGGGACCCTACCAAAGTCACCACACGCCGCTATGGAAGAGTTATGTTGTATAGAAAGATAGCAACCAATATATCATGTGAATATAATACGAAAAAACTGATTGCTTCCTATGATGCTCGCAGTTTTCGAGATGCAATAGTCAGTTGCAAAGCAGATGAGAATGTAATATAGCATTAAATTGAAATATTTTTAAAATTCGGAAAGTGAATACGTTTGGGAGAGTGAAACAGTTAATTTTTGACTGAACAATTTGTGCTAAAGATTATCCAGCACATCTTTCCGCAATTGAACGTCTTTCTGACCGCGTTATTTTTAGATAAAAATTCTCAAAGTACTTTTAACTTGAATGAAATTTTAAATTGAAGCAGAGCACATGTTTTGCTTGTAAAAGAAAGTATTTACCTTTTGAGTATTGATTTGTGAAGAATAGAAAACATGAAAGCATTTTAGAAACGTTCGTATTCAAATATTAAAAATGATCAATAATTTTAGCATCCCATAACCATCGTTCCGTCTCGAAAAGCTTCGCCTGTTTTGGCGTGGTGCCTCCTCAGAGCAAAGGTCAACTTGAAGTTAACAATCGGCTGAGAGCTGCTTCCTATAGAGCAGAGTTTCCTGTGCGCATGAAGTCAATACTCCTAAACCTGAAGTGACTGTTCCCAAATTGAATATGATATGAGGTGCATAGGAATAACGTTCTTAAGCGCCCTCATTTCGATATTCAAATGGGTAAGTTTTAAAATTACAGTCCATAGCAACAGATTCGTGATGCTTATTCTTGAATTTCTTTAAATCAAGGCCATCAAAAGGAAACGGTAGCTTCAGTCTCGAGCTCCATGAACAAAGGCAACCCAGAATTGCATTAAATTTAATTATGATAACCAGGTTTACTTTGAATTATGAATAAGCTGACCAGGACACTTGAAGCGTTTTCGATAAAATTTGTTAATTTTTGGGGCAGGAGTATCAATTCGAATGAACAGTAGTAAACTTGATCAACTGTACTTATATTGAAAGAAAATTTCTGACGAAGTAATGACAGCCTAACACTTCAATTCGCCCGTTTTTGGATAGAAAATTGCAACGAATAGTTTAGTTTTATACACCATATTTTATAACTAGTGTATACATAAATTTCGCTCACATTTGTAAAATGAATCTAATCTTCGCCTAGAGTATTTCTACTCAAATTGACAGCAGAAATAAACGTAATTTGCCCCAAGAAGCTGATTTCCAGTGTAAGTGCTTTGCTTTGGGAATGTAAGATTGCCCAATCGTGCTCAGTTGACTCCAAGCCCAGCGGCTGATTAACTCAAAGCAAAACTGAAATTGTATTTTCTATGCCACGCTAGCAACGTCTCGCAACATAACGTGAAGCGACACTGCGTCCTCACTAATAACTAGCTGGATAGATGCTGATCACCAGTACAGTAGCACAAATTTTGACTCGAACTTGGGGATATTTTATTCCGTGAACATTTTACAAAAAAAAGAGGTTCTCTCCACCTTTTTGGTGGGTTACACTGTTTTCCCCACGACATAAAATCAAATACAAGTGCATTATCTTCCTTGCTGAATATCCGTACCTTACGTGCCTCGCTAAATACAAGCAATTATATTTGCAAGCTCACAAATTATCACTGACTGAAATCTGATTCAATAACTTTTTCGCACAAAAATGATACGGTGCTTCGTCATAAGACTTTGATTGTAATGATACCCTCATTTTGATCACATTTTCGGAACAGATGTCACTATTTCAGTCAATATTGATAGAGGCACAGAGATAAGTTTTTACGTTTACGACAATAATAATTTCTCCTTTTCTTGCGAAAAAATATTCCCTGATTATCAAAATCTTTTTAAAAAAGGAACACAATAACTTTCAGAAGTGCAATAACATGTCATGAATAGATCGCTGAGTTTTTGTAAGAATATCATTGATCATACGTGACATTTTACAAATAATTTCAAATATTTACCATCACATGGATAGAAATGGTCTAAAATGGAGTCCTCGTACTAAACGGAAGTCCAAACTATTATATAAGCTAAGCACAGTAACGAGTTGGCCGAAAAAAATGAACAAACCCTAAATCTAAATTCTGTCCTCGGTACCTCATAAACTCCTTGACCAAAGTGAGCAAAAAATTTTTCAAACAAAAATACCTGTCTAATCTTCAATTTTATTCAATATAACCGCCATCCGTAGTGATGATGGCTTCAAAACGGCGCCTGAAGGTTATCCAGGTCTGAACAACGTGGTCTGTGTTCACGGTCATCCACTCCTGGTCAACGAATGCTGTAAGGGCGGTGATGTTTGGGTGGCGAACGCAACAGGCCTTGGCTTCAATGTTTCTCACCGGGTCGACTGTCCCAGCCTTCTCATGTAA
Source organism: Trinorchestia longiramus (assembly GCA_006783055.1). Lineage (NCBI taxonomy): Eukaryota > Metazoa > Arthropoda > Malacostraca > Amphipoda > Talitridae > Trinorchestia > Trinorchestia longiramus. The sequence goes on from VCRD01000222.1 coordinate 124,270, forward strand.
GAAGATGATCACCCGACCAAGTAAAACAGACTTGAGATAATTCATGAGCCTTTAGCGACGTTCAAAACGCTTGGGACGGATGGCTGGCATGAGCAGTGGCCTCTCAACAATGTCAAGGGACTCGTCTCCCAGCTTTGCGACTGCTCGTCCAACTGGGACCGCTCCAACCTCGAGTACCCCTGGCGTGTTGGCGCATGGACGTCAAGGAACTGCTTTGAATGGCATCTCGCAAACTGTCTCGATCCACAACACTCTTTCGACCGAGCACTGTGTGATCGCGTATACGGTTGTACGGGACACATCTTTCTTCACACCCCGACCAGATTTGCGACCTCACAAACTTTGATTCCCGCACGAAGAAGTGCAAGCACCTCTACTCGTCAATCTCGCTGGGAAGCCATTTTACAGTACGTAACAATAACAAAACTTTATCTTTAAGGTCAAATTAACAACCTTTCGAATGATATGCAGCAAGGCAAGATAAGAGTTGCCAAACAATCAAGATCTTTAATTAAAGGTGTGTTCAGTTTCTTTTGGCCCACCCGGTATTTGCATGAAGAAAAAATCGATTAATTCCAACCCTAATACGGCGTACGGTCGCTGACATTGAGATGGTTTGGATTTTTCCTGGAATTAGTAGACAAGACAGTACCCTGGTTGTAGAGTATCGTCAAAAATCATGCAGTGTGTTTGTACTTTCATGTTTATACAGAGACATCCTGTCATATGGCGCATAGGATATGATCTTCGGGCAATCCTCCACCACGAAGTTAGGTATACACAACCGAAAATTTAAAATGTTTGTTAAAAAATAACCATATTGGCTGTGACTTCATACATAACGTAATACTAGTGGCCTGTAAATCGCAATGAAAATCTCGCTTACAGTGTGATCAGAATGCCACAATACTTCACAGTCGGCATGAGTTAGGAGTTTTCTTGTTTATATGTTCTCCACCCACACATTCGCCCTTTCAGAGTAGTGGACTAGAATAGAATAGGGCAAAAGAAAAGAGCTGTTTGGTTTATTCTTGGGTTGCTACCGAAGTCCCATGCCGTCTACCTTAAAAGCATCAATCACACATATACACCTCAATTACCTAACCCATTTCAGTCACATACACGCACTTTATTCACGCACAGGCATTTTAGTCCCACGCATGTACCACAATCATACACTGGCTCTAGGAGTTAGGGGCATAGAATCTATACGTTATACGTAATACTGGGATAAGGGCAAAAAATATTTGGATACAACAATTGCAGGAATCATTTGCATTCTACCGTCATTCGGATTGCACGTTTTTCACGCTGTCTTGGACTGCACTTGATTCATGAGCAAAGAGGATATCAGAACTCGTTTATATATTTTTAACTTACTTCCCTTTACAATGCTGACTAAAAGCAGAGTTCCGAACATAGTCAATGGAACTACCGCTCGTATTTTAATTCACTTACTTTCTTATCCGTCGGTGTAACCTTTCTCAGTTTCGAACGATTTCTGGTCATTAGTTTACATTGAAATGAGTAAGCAAATACTGCAGCTTGCTCTCATGTACAAGCCATTTATAGACGTGAATTTAAATCAAAGATAATGTTTTTACAG
>VCRD01000222.1:139875-218979 GCA_006783055.1 Trinorchestia longiramus
TATTATTTGTACTTATAATGTGAATCAGTTGCCAAGGTTTAATGATGACACTAAAAAAAATACAATTAAAAACGTACACCAAAGGTACTCACAAATTAAGGTTGCGATCGAATAGTAATCAAAAGTTATAATTTGTTAAAAAAATTAACGAAATTGTCCAAAATTATTTTAAATAAATTCATAGAAACAAGGACAAAAAGAAATGGCAAAATTTAAGAAAACTATTCCAAAGAAAGAGATAAAGTAAGATGATAAGAATCACAATAAAATAGAAAGGAAAAATGTATCGTTAAAATGATGTGGACACTGAGCATGAAGATGAGATAACGTTCAAGAAAATAACACTAGTAAAATGGAACTAGCCAACGAATGAAGTACAAGCAGGAATAAATATCAGGCAGAACTCGCCGGGGGATGAAATTATCAAGACATTAACAAGAAAAACCAACGAAGAGTCCACAAAAACAACAAAGACAAAGAAAAATTGTCTTTGATTTTCAATTACTGAATCAGATATTTTTGGTAAGAGCGAATTTTAAAGTGAAGAGTTAACAAAGAAAACTCAATCGTGGTTGACGTCTAAAAAAATTAGCAAAAGGCGAAAAATAAGATGAGAAAAACAGCTTTTTGTGGGCAAGTACATACACATTTCAGTTACAACGAAGATGACCGAAATATCGGCAGCATCAGGTGCTATGAGGTCAGTCCAGAAGCTTAGATACACTCAGTCCTGCAGTATGTATCATACATACACGTAAAGCTTCCATTACATCTTCCCTAAACAATAGTTTTATTCAACTACTTTTGATCATCAAGCTTGGTGTCACATATGAAACTGCAAAAGTTAGACATTAAGTTACTTAGAACTATAATACTTGCTTCGGTACACCGCCTACATCAGGGGAGAGATAGGAAGGAGGGAGTTGCAGACGAGTCTCATCACGCATGTTCAGGTAGTCACTAACATACTAGCCTACACTGGAGCAGATGCACGAACACTTTTGAGAGTAAAGAAATCTGTTGCAAAACTATTATTTTTTTACACACAAACGTCAAAATGACTCGGTGAAGATCAATTATTCGGAGCAGTAAAAAACAGTGTTAAGTTGAAGGAATACAACCGCGGAACGATATTTTAGAATTCAATTAATACGACGTATCAGAGAGTTCATTCCAAATGCTAAGCAAAAAACATCAATTCTTACAATACACTACATCTAAATTAATCCAAGATCACCAAGTCAGCCCGTTTTGATGTGCGATGTTCAACCCATGGACATGAGGCAGTTGTACGGACTCACTACAGGGTTTAAAAAATGACACTGCTTTACCAATGATCCAGCTACGCAATTTGCAACAAGCTGGAGGTAACCGCCTCCACATCGCCAAAAGAAGAATCAATTTGAAAATATAGTCGTATATATATAAATATTATGAGAAGAGATTGAATGTGGTATGTGTCTCAGAAGACCTTTTGCAACTTTTCTAAGGAAGAACATACAAAAACTGCTGCGCGGCCTTAGATACAAGCAAACACGGTGGAACAGGAGGAGGGGGTATTCTCCCCGGAGCGTCATGGCTTGGTTGTAAATCAGCCGAAGATTGCACCGAGGGTTTCTCTCCAAATATTCCGTGCAATCTAATAATGCAAATGAATTGTTTGCAGCGCGGTAATATCAACTTTGGATGGTCGCGTAAAAAGCCTTTAATCGAGCCTCTACCAACCGAAACACGAATGACTTTTCGGGCTAAGTACGAATATAGTGCAACTTCCCAAACTATTCACTAATTTATACAAAACTACACAACAAATGACGCTGTACAATAACTTGTAGTACAGTACACATCATGTGTATGAAAGGTACATAAGAAAATCAATACAAGTAAAGAACATGCACAGAACGAAAATATATCAGAAGTAAAATTTATAACTCGCAAAATATTGACTAGCTCGAGGGAGGAAAATTCCTTTGAATACACAATAAAATCGAAAAATAATACAACTCCCTCTTCAAGACTTCAAATGAACTAACCCTTTAAAATAAAACCAAAGAAAATGAAGGCAGCACAACGAGCAAAATTTGTGTTGGGAGTAGAGATGCAAATGCACTGGACCGCTGAGGGACCAACTGGTCGAAGAAGAGGTCGTCAAATTATGCGGATACAACAAATTGAAGCAAAATTTGAGAGAATATTAACAAAAACTATAACTCAATCAAGTGCTGGGTTTCAGGTCTAGAAGGAACGTTGTGTAGTGAACACAACTAATAAATTAAACTTAGGGGCAGTGAATGCTGTTTAAAAATTCAGCTACGTTTTTACATCTGTTTCGGTGTAAAATGTTGTTTTATGCTTCAGCATCGACAAAGGCTAACTTCGGGAAATTTTGTACGATTTTAGAAATATGGACTCCATAGCAGTGGCACTTTACATGGAGATCAGTTAAGTCATGAATACAGTACGTAATAACAATAACTATTCGCATCCTTGCATCGCTAACAACTATACAGGGTACGGAGGATAAATAACCCGTTTTCTTCGAAACGTCCTCACATGTTATCATCCTTTAATCGGTAAAAATTAAACCAGGCCATCAGTATTGTTCGTTCGTTGCCAGAATTGTTACGTTCATAGCAAAAGTGTAACTCTTTGCTTACAAATCTTCATGTTGTTACTTTTATAACGACTTTAGAAGTTGTTACTATTTCAACATTCAAAATTAATTTACATATTAATTGATATTTGGGTCAATAGAATTTCAGAGAATCGTTTCAAACGCATATACAAAGTATGTACTCGAAAAATTTTATTTTGCTGCATCCCACCGCTGTGCAGTTCAAGAGTAGCTGGGGCAGCCGCAAGTAATAGCATGAACTTGATTAGTTTTACACAATTGCGGGAAAATTAGGATCTGACGAAGAGTTTAAGTACCCATGAATAAAGATCTTAAACTTTTATGTACCGTTAATGAAGCAAATTTTCGACCAGTTTTGGTCAGATGATACATTTCAAGCGATTGATTCAGATAACATTAACATGGGGTAAACACAATTTCATTCTCCTTCTGTGGAAATTTCCTAATAATATAGTAAAAACAAAGTATATACAGTTAAACACCGAATGAAGGGAACTCACTTTAGAAGACACGTATCGCATTATTGGAAAAGAACTAGTGAAATTTCGAAATGTTTTAAAAGAAACAGGCTGTGATAATCTCAGTTATCTATTACTGTTTAAATTAATGCAGAGCTTCCTCTTATTGCCTCGTTTTTTTGCGTGTTTCGAATAGTCTTTTTCTCCATTAAATATTGTAGTAAAAAATAGATTGCAGTTGAAAACTATTACCTTCCTTGTATTAACCTCTTTTTTATTCGAACTGTCTATTTGCTGACACTTGTTGTACACACTGGAATCCCTCCCAGCAATCAAGTTAATAATAAAAGAGAATTTATACGACATCAACACTGAAAAAGAAACTACTTTCTGAAAGGTAGATAAAGATTTTTATTCTTCAATCTATATATGCAAAGAAAATGAACTTAGTAATAGAACAAGATTTTTATATGTGTTAGAATATAGTGAACTAATACAAAAAAATTGCCTACGCATGATCAAGGTTCTGTTAATATTATATTATACAAGTTCTGCTGCAAAAAAATTTTATAACTTTCATGATGAAGAAGTAATATGTTCAATAAGCGCATGATATGAGTTTAACAGCATGTTGCAATGACACATAAAAGGGTATTGATATAAAAATAGTGAAATTATTTATGAATTTTTGAAATTTGTTATGTTTTAGTCAAATTTGTTAGGTTTTGAGCGTGGAAGTCTGTACTATTCACTTAAATCTTCTGACAACACTGCTGCCGGTACGTACCGTCGTGGCATCAACATAGGAATTTGAGTTCCCAGATCTATGGAAAATGCACGTAGTATTGAAGTCAATTCATGTCGGACACTATAATTCCGACATTGCAAAGTGGTTTAAATTGGACTACAGCTTTGTCAAGGAAGTTCGACGCGAGTTAGTTGCTTCCAACTACAAATTTGAAGCAACAGCTGCCAGGCAAGGTCAGTCAAGAAAGTCTGACTGCACGAGAGATGCTGAGTTCACAGCGAAGGTCCAGGAGGTGAAAGTGAATGAGATTATCAGACGGAAGACTTGCCTTAGAAGCCGTCGTATACATAAGATGAGAGGAGACCAGTAACTAACAGTCAAGATAAAGGAGAACATGCTGATGAAGTCCAAGAAGCTACTTAATAAGCTGAAACTTCTCATGGAGCAGAACAAGATTTACTTATTCTCTGACGAGAAGAACTTTCACCAGGACCAAGCCACCAACACTCAAAATAATCGGTAGTTGGTTTACTGTCTTAAAGATGTGCCCAGGGTAATGAAGACGAAGTTTAGCGCCACTCTCATGGTGTTTGGCGTCGTCAGCTCCAAGGGCGATTTCATGCCTCCGTACGTGTTTCCCGGGGGCCTGAGGGTCAACTTTTATATCGATGTTCTGAAGTCTCGTGTTGTTCTCTGGATCACTCAAGTTGCCGTCGATTGCCCCTGCGTCTGACAGCAGGACTCTGCGCCCTGCCATATTTCAAGAAAATCACAGAAATGGCTATCCGAGAACTTCCATGACTGCTTCTCCTGATGTCTGGCCTCCAAACTCCCCCGACCTCAATCCAATAGACTTTTTATATGGGGTACAGTCGAACGGAATACCAACCGAACCCCATGCATAATCAATGTCTAATTGATTGACCGTATCAATGTGGTTTTCATTTATCTTTCAAGAGAGGTTATCAAGAAAAGAAGAGCTGCAGTGGGTTCCGAGGGCGTATCGAGGCTGTTATCGAAGCAGATGGAGGCTTCATCAAGTAAAAAGTGGCCAGAAGGTCTACAGCGACGATTATATACTTTTCTTAAATAAAACAATTTTTCTATGAATAGGAACATTTTTATTCGGACCTAAAAAAACATTTATATGCTGCAATACGTACATACATACAAAGTATTTGTAAACGAAAATACAGGAACGACAAACAATTTCAAATGAGAATGTTGTATTACAAAAATGTTTATTACCATGTACACACTAACACGGTGAGAGGCTGGTTGAGAAGAGTACGTTTGTATAAAATAACGAGAATAAAACATTGCGTGCGGAGTGGAAAAAACTCGTCAATTTTTAATGATACAAAATTATTTGAAGTAACCTCGGATGAAGCCTTGTCTTCCCTCATAAAAAGTATGTATATAGGTGATGGAATCGCACTTTGGCTTAGCAGGAGTAAACTGATGAGCTGAACTGGTGGTCACTAGACCTAAAATGACAAGTTAATTATTAAAACGAATAAAATTACTTCCATTCGGGCGAAGCAGCCATCGGGCAATCAAACAGACAGTGGCAAGACTCGTATTCAAGACTGCTTAGCTGGGAAAAACTTATTCATAAAATATTCACTGTCTTAGAATCCGTCGTTACGTCCGTAGTAATTATTCTCTAGACTGCAAGAGCGAAGTACCTCAAACCACTTTGGCAAAGGCTTTAAGCAGTTACAAAGCGGTTACTCTTTGATGGTTATGAGAAAGATGTTTTCAACAGCTTGAACTCATCCTCCAAGAACAAAGGAAACTGCGAGGACAACTCATTAAGACCCATAAGTATCTCAACAGCCTTAACGATATTACCATGGCTGATTTTTTTAAGAAGATGGTAGCGTGTGAACTAGAAATAACGGCCAAAAACTAATAATAAGAAACTTTAAGACATCACAAGCTCTAAACTTCTTTGCAGTTATTTAAAATTGCCGCAACTTGGAATGACCTGCCCCAATTAATCGTTTCTGCTAATACTGTCAACACATTCAAAAATCGTATCAACGTATTTTGGCTTAGGAACCCCCCAGTAATACAGCGTATTGGTTCTATGTCCTTGGACCCAATGTATGATTGTGGTACACGCGCGTGACTGAAATCACTGTGCGTGAGTGAAGTGCATGTACGTGACTGAATTAGCTTGTGTAATTGAGGTGTGTGTACGTGATTGATGCCTTTACTTTAGATGGCATGGGACTTGGATAGCAACCCAAGAATGGACCCACCGGCTCGTGTCTATTACCTCATTAACTTCTATTCTATCCTAGGAATCAATTTATATCATCATCTATCTTCTATCTATTGTACTCATATAATACACATAGTACCTCCATATATGTTTCTCTCGCGATCTTCCTATCTGTGGGCGTCCATCCAATTTTTTTCCAATCTATAATTAAAGAAAAATGATTGAACAAAAATCATAATCTTAAGTAAATAACTACTTTGAATTTTGTTTCTGTTACTCTATTAAACATGTATACCTAAATTACTAATATGTGAAAGTGAAAAATGTATTTTATTTCATAAAATCTTAATTTATTAAGAATCTATGAAATAAAATAAATACCAGATTAAATCCGTAAAATTTCTACGGCCATGTTATCGGTAGATAAGATACATAACGGAAGCTCGGTATTTGTTCATGAAAATATTCATTTAAAACACAATATTTCGTCGTAAATCTCTAATACATTCCTCTTTATAATAATTTGTGGAATCTGAAGAACGTATTTTATTTCATAAATCATTAATTTTATCACTTTTAAATCGTGAAAATTTCATAGGTACTATCTATTTTTTATAAATAATAACGTAAAACACTTTGAAGCTATCAGTCATAGTGATTGGTGAATTTAGCATATTCTTCATGAATGGCAATAAAATATCAGTGGATGAGCTGAGACGGAATTTACTAGCTGAAAGTTTTCAGTGTGACACATGCTATACAACTTACATTACATTAAAAAAATTGTGAATACAACTCTTTTCGTTTCAAGTAGACGGTCTAAAACCAGAAAGCCATAATGATACATCACAGCGGAGTATCACACCAAACACAAACACAACCAGATAAACTATTAAAAATACAACAAAAACACAAAATTTGACAAGTACAACATCCCAAGCTAATGAATATGAAACGCAAATTGAATACAATTTACATATTTATCCATTTACTGTGCCAAGTTACAACTTACTCTCTAAAAAATGAATAGTCTCTTTAAATCCAGTTATGCATCAGAATAAAAAAAATTACTTTGCGCTGGTAGGACATTTTTTCAAGGAAAAACTATTCTTACTCGTTGGAAAGACCTACAACTCGGCTAATTCTCTATTGTACTTCCACACTGTCAATTCATACTAACTTCAAAGACTTATGTAATCAACCATACTGTTTTCACGACACTTCCAGGATCATGATAAGCTAATCTCTTGCGCTATTCATTAATAAAAATCCAAGAAACATTTTTTTTTGAACTTCCAGCATATGTATTAATTCTCTTGGCGTAATATTCAACTAAACTCGCAAGGTGACAACGGCCACTGCAGGTAGATACAAAAAGTATTTTTTAATTTTCCCTGAAGTTATTTTGTTCAATATGCCATGTGCAGCACCGTCAACACACGTTCTACGAGCATAAAAACATTTGTTTACATTAAAGCGAGCAGTATTTCAAAATTATATTAGGGGTACCAGAAAGTCCGGCCCTTTTTTCTTTAACCAAACTTTAAAACATAAGAATAAGGTGTGGTTCACTTTGAGTTATTGGAGCAAAGAAAAAATGTGACTGCAGACCTTTACTGGCAACAGCTCGAACGACTAAATGCATCGTTGCGTAAAAAATGTTCTGCTCTAGTGAACAGGAAAGGAGTTATTTTGCATCACGATAACGCTAGACCCCATTCTACCAAACAAACTAAAAAAAAATAAAGCCCTTAGGTTGGGAAGTTCTTCCTCACCCACCATACTCGCCAGACCTTGCTCCATCAGATTTTCACTTATTTCGTTATTTAAAGCATTTCATCAGCGTAAAAAAATTCACAAATGTTCACGAGGTTGAAGTGGAGTTTAATTCCATCATTTCTTCCAAAGATGTTAATTCTTTTTCAAGGGGAATTAAAAAGCTCTCAAGTAGATGGACAGAGATTACATCTAATGATGATGACTTGTGTTGAGCAATAAACATTTTTCAGAAATATTTCTTTAAGTTATTATTTCCTAATAAAAATCAGGACAGAACTTTTCGGTATCCCAAATATGTAGTTCAATGGTTGTATAATTGCCCGATAAATTATACGATAACGAGTTACTTGTGGCGATGTTGAACATAAATGGACTAGAATGCAATACCGATCTTCACGTCTACACACTTTTTCATCAACTGTAAATCACAAGAAAATCAAACGTTCACATAAATGAAAATAATCAACATAATAATTAACAGAAACAAGTTTTCAAGTGACAGGAAGATACAAGAGTAAATTTAAAGAACCATAATTAATTCATTCTTCACTCTTAAAGTTGCAAAAAACACTAATATTTTAAACATTTTGAAGTCTGAACGAGGGAAAGCAAGAAACTAAGAACATAATCGTAAATACAATTAAACAGAGATATGAAGAACTTTGTATCATTGTCACTGTCCTGATATTTTGCACGAAAAGGATTGAAATTTTTACATTGTAGACTGATGTTCAAGCGATCGGCAGTCATATGAAAAGACCCACAAGTCCACAACCCAAACGTCACATCAGAGCCATCATGATTCACATCCGTTGCACTGGCTTTTGTCAAAAGCAAACAGCACATTTGAAAAGATCAAACAAGATCATGGCTTTCACCGTACCATCACGATACAGCTAGACAGTTGAGCCGATAACCGGAGTGCATTCGATATGTTTATTTATAATAGGTTACCAAACGACAACATCTGAGAAGACACTAAGGAACTAAGGAGCATGCAGCAGCGGCCGCAGCGCTGACTCTGGAACCCAGGCACGTTTTACAACCAAGTTCAAGTTTGGCAGAGAATTTGGGGTTTCACTTGAGACCAGAGAGCGGAGTTGGGGCGCTAATTATGAAGCGGCGTTGCGGCGACGTTCTTTGATGCAGCGCGGCCTTTGTAAATGATAGCTATAGAGAGAAGCCTTCTATGAGGCTGCATAATGCCGGCAGCTTGCACTAATGCTATGCCCGCACACGCCACGCTTCTCTCACAACTAAGAGGGATTAGAACATGCTAGCAGGTGCTGTGTTTCTATCAGGGAAAGTTTACGAGATAAAATTTTTCAAATACGGAACGGACAAGAGCGTACGTAGGTGTTTGCCGGGAGTTTGGCGAAGGTATTTTTATCGAAGTAAATTTACGACTTCGTTAGAGGTGGAAGCACGAGGTACTGAAATCAATATTGCATCAAATAATCATAACCGTAAATCCAATATGCTTTCATGACATACAAAAAATGTTTTTCGTTGAAAATATATTTGGAGCATACTTAGCGGACAAACCGAGGTGTGTAATACTGAGTGATGATGTTAAAAGACGAAGCTTTTTATACATAAGGACTCCAATAGCGTTGTAGAAAGTCAGTACATCTCATACAGAGAGTCTCTTGACCACGTTTGTGCTACCAAAATATAGAGTTACTTCTCAAATGACGTATCTGATAATATATCATTTTTCGTTTTTACATGTTTGTTATCTTCACTCCACAAAAAATACAAAATTTTTGAGACATTTTAAATCGCCTCTTTCTAAATTGTCTACTTTTTTATGCACTTTTAAGTTTTAGGCTAATTGAAAAACAGAGTATACAGTTCTGAATAATGCAGAGTTGTGAAGAAATAACGAAACTGTAACAAACATACAAGTTTCCGGAAAACTAGCGAGGATCAAAACAAACCAACAGATTTGAAAAAAATGTCAACGAAACTTTTTTTCTGAGTCTCTGCGGAGCTGCTGATAACCTGAAAACTCTGTTCTAGCAAATAAGTAATATCGGAATCTTAATAATAGGACAGCAAGAGTATACCCTCTGCGTGCGTGATCCAGGGGTTGAGTTCCACTGGAACTAAGCCGATTGCGTGACACGGTTTGTGAAATATGGTATAGAAAATACAGAAAAGAGACTGAGCATTTCTCACTCAACGGATTTCCTAATCAACGTTCATCTCTGTAATAAAGGGAGAAAATGCCAGTGCATGCATGTATCCTAAATACAAATTGTAATTTTACCATTAAATTACGTTCTACGTCATCTTCTCAAACTATTTGCTGAACCTTAGCGAAAGAACGTGAAGCACAAAAAATAGATGGAATGCCTAAAATGATATTCGTTAAGTCCTTGGCCAACGAGTGTTATTAAGAAACGGTAGAAGTGCTGGATCCTTCAAAAAGAGCTAGTCTGACCTATTTTCTCTCCGAAAGTGCAGTGCAATGGAGCACAGGAGAAGCGATGACGCTCATAAACTGAAGTGAGGGGAGTTAGGACAAACAAAGACAGGGATGGCAACTGACATAGACGGCGTGACGATCAGAACGGTGAGAGGAGCACCGCGGTGATGGATGGTTTGTCCAGACTCAGTGGTTCATGTGTTGTACGGGAATTATCGCTTCTCTGAAGGCGTACGGAGTGCGGGAAGATGGAAGAGTCTTGAAGGATCATGAGGAAACAACACTCTAATGGAGCCGTCTGTTGACAAACTATTAGTGAAGGATTCTGTATTTTACTTCAACTTTGTTCATTCCTTGAGAAGAGTGACTCGGACGAATATGAATATCAGTACACGAGTCCACACAACATTGCACGACGGTGTTCCTAGTTCTGAACATAAATTAACCCGAAATTTCAGAATCATAAGTCTTCCCATTACTTCAAATACGGTTCCTGGAGATCAGCTGTAGATTTTCCTAGTGAAGTACAAACGCATCAACGAAATACATACCAGTATTTACTTTAGCACAACACTATCGACAACGCAGACTAACAATCATCTCATTTGCACATTTAGTGAGCTGGTTCTTTGACGAAATATCCTCGAGATGGTCAATGTTCTAAGAAAGGGCAAGATTGTTGCGTTAATTTTGAATAACGGAGATAGAGAAACTATGTATTCAGCAGGGAAGACAGAACTTGGTTCGTCTGCTATCAGTCCTCCACTTTAACCCGGCTCTCGTGTAGCCGCCTGTCAACACGGACCTAACGCAAATCCTTCTGTCTAACTTCGGTGACAGCTGCTGCCACTCTTCCAAGACCCCCCTTCGCACCATCGCCAAGGCAGGCTTCTCTCTAACATTGGACCTAGACGTGTAGACTTCAAGGCAAATAGCCCTTTATTTCCAGCCATAGTTTGAAAATACGTGACGTGAGAACACTGTAAAGGAGTAACGACCTGTCCCATAACACTGGGATTAGCTTGAGAATTGAAGATTTTGAGCATTTGAACCAAGTTTAAGCTCTACATACTATTTACATGCTACAACTACTGGGATGATCCTCACACTATAAAATCAAACCTTGTGAAGTTGTCAGAGTAGACAAATAAGAAATAAACTTGATTAGTATAAAATAATTTATTTTTGGCCTTTATGTCTCGTGAAATAGTAAATGGAAAAAAAGTGATTCAAGCGTCATGTAAATTTCAAGTATGCATTAAAACTCTACTCTCAAGCATGATCATTACACAGTCACGAGTTAGTTGAACATTGTGTATGAATGAAAAGCGGAACGAACAGGGGCAGCGCTCGAATCTCAATTGAAGTTATCTTGCTCAATAATAATTACAAATTTTCATCACATAAAACTCAATTACTGCATGAAAATATAATGACATAAAAGAAATGCAACAAATTATAATACCTGCATACAACATTGAAAAATGTGTCTATGACAGCATGCATATTTTTAAGATTGAAAATTTAATACAAACACCTAGAGAGAAACGAGTTCCATGGACTGAAAGGGCGTTCAGATCCTTCAGATATCGACTCTACATATTCAACAGTTAAATTAGAAACCAGCCAGGCATGGGCTTTGGCCCCAACGATTGAAATTCAGATGTTCGTAGAAGCATATGGATCCAACGCTGTTAGCGTAGAAAGTCCTCATGACAATATGTGTACAGATATTCGTATAGCTTGTTGGACACAAAGTCATATAGAATTAATAAAAAGAGTAAAAAATACTGCAAGCTGAGGAGCAAAAGAACTTTTTACCTACTTCCAAAATCGGCAATTTACTGAGAAGTCCAAACATTAAGTTGAATCAAATTCAATGATAACTGCATGTTATAAATACATTCTTATTCTTCCGCCTGTAACATAAACACTCATTCAGAGAGAAACTCAGATCATGAATACAATTCGGTAGACCATGACCACAGATATCATGCCGATAACATGCTCTTGTTGAGTAGCCAAAACTTTGAGTGCGAATGGCCGAACTTTAATTGATCGGTTGCGAGACAGAAAGTAGCACGGTAGTAGAAGTTATGCGATAGCACACACTTGCACACTTTGGAGAGGTGTTCTCAACAACTGTTACGCAAACATGCCACAGTGGACTCAAAGTTCCTCCGTGATGTGCCAGGGCTCTTCAGAAGTCCGAGTGCTCTTTGACTTTACCGCAGTTCCAGGGTCTGGTAACGGATCCATTTAACTGGCAGAATGGAAACGTTTATTGAGAGGCTCGCCCAAACTGAGGTCGACATTTAAGATGTGATAGCCTCAGCCACAGACAAGGTGTACAAGAAATTGCAGGGAAGAATTGGAGGGGTTTCAAACATCGGCTTGTAAGGTGGAAATACAACAGCTTTCTCAGAGATTTAATTCAGGTAATTTAATTATGAAATAGCAGACGGTTGCATGAAAATATACACAGTCTGATGAGTGCAATTTCTTCTGTCAAATTATATTCTGTTCCTTTTGAATTTTAACTAACCTCAAGCTAACGTCACTAATAGAGGGCAAATAAGTACAAAAACAATGTCATATTTCATTGAAATAAAACTCGAATTGGATAATCATCTTCCATACCTTAACATATTTAACATGCGATTTTAGCCCGAAAATCATGTAATTTCATGTATTGACTAAGACCTCAGCCATGATTTTCCATGAAGCGCAATTTAGATCAATAAAATTCATAATGATCAGCAGGTACACAAACATAAATGAAGATAGATGATATCTTTAAATAGGATTCCAAGTCGTACTAGCAACACTGATTTCTAAATGAAATGATATGTGAAGCGGTAAAGAAAACTTACTAACAAAAAATTTGTGATGTACATTTGAATGTTTCCGTAATCTCGCTCGATAAAAATATTCAACAAGTTCAAAAAATCTAAAGGACAATGAAAATTTCTGTGATCGCTCTTTATACAGGAATAAAAATCTCCAGATATGACTTAACGGACTCTATCGATTGCGGGCTATTTACTTTCAAATGTTAATTTCCCAGAAGTTATTCCATTCATAAAAGCAGTTTCTCGAATGTTATGAAACGAAAATTTACAGTACGCTCGATGTGCCAGTATTTTTCGATAGAGAAGTTAATTAATACTACTTCCGGTCGAAAATATTTGCTACACAGGAAGAAAACTCTCCACGGTTTAGTGTCTTTTAACAAACTTCTGTTTTGAGTACAGTATACGATCGTTCGCAGTGTGTCGGACACAGATTTTAACCTTTAATAAATAATAGGGTAAAAGTTAATATAATTTTATAATTTTACTTTTCCAGATAATATTTAAAAGTTCCTAAATTACCCGCAGGATATGACAAATAAAGATGATACTAATTGAAAGTGCACATGTAACCGAAAGACAAAAGATTCGTCAGATTCTGAGAGAAGAGCAGTATTGCATGGCACTTCTTGAGATATCCACAAAGATTGCAATTGTTAACCAGCCTCCAAACAGTCAAGACCTGAATGTATTTGACCTCGGCCGTTTCAATTCAATCCAATCCTTTTAACATCAAAAAGCACCACGTAATGTTGAAGAATTTATTGAAGCAGTGACAGATAGCTTTGAGGAATAACAGAAATCAACATTGAATACATTTTCCTTGCTTTGCAGCAGTCAATGGAACGGATTATTTTGGCTGACGGTGACAACATTTACAGGCTTCAACATCTGTCGAAAGTACAACTAGAAAGAAAAGGAATTCTTCTAAATTAAATTCAGATCTCAGAAAAATTGGAGAATAAATTAACAAGTATTGAGTATATACAGTGTTAAATGTTTTTTCTGTTAATACATTATCAATTTCATGTATTCAATTACAATGTAAAATTCATCTTTTGTTATTTATCTTATTAAAAATATTATTCATTGATGTTTATACATTATCAATTTAATGTACTGAATTACAGAATAAAGTTTACCTTTTTGTCACAACCAGTAGTTCTGCAAGTATCCTTTCTAAAAGGGTTACAATTGTTTTGGAGCAAATATTTCCGACCAACTCCAACATTGATATGGACCAACTATTTCCGACCGGAGGGAATAAATATCATGTATCCAATAATACGTAATAGATTGTGTCTTCAATTTTAGAAGTAATTGGTCAAACCAATATTTTGAATTGAGAATAGGAACAAAATAACTTTTAAAGCCCACACATAGCATAAACTTTTACCAGAGTCCAATTGAAAATGACGCGTCTAGTTGTTACACAAAAAATATAAATTCCAGACACTATTGAGACAAGATGTCTTTGAAGTATTTTAAGCTAGGCATGGTGCCAAGCCAAGGCTTATGGTCAACATGATTTATATAAGAATTAAAAAACTCGTTCAAAATTACTAACACAAAGAAATTTCGTACACAGTAAAAACAATGAATGCAAGAAAATAGGCTAAATATAATATTGCTAAATAATTTCAAAGGAGTCTCAGAGCGTAGGTTTTAACTAATCTTGTTCAAGGATTGAGAAATAAGGCTAATGAAATGAATACATTTTCATGTAATACATGAATATGAAATTTTGAATTTATCAACATTGATGACTAACCCACAAATATCATCACCACAATACTCGAGTAGGCTTGCAGCGCAAGCATGGGACTCGCTGACGACTAGTTCAGTGTGCTCTGCGATCTGAACTTGCAATGGTCGAAGGGTGGAACCGTATGAACAATGTATGCAACTGTGTCAATTAACAAGGTATTTTTTTCTCTGGATTAGAAATAAGATTCTGTATTGCGATTTGCAACAAGACATAATCTAGAAATTGGTTTGTAAAAATTGTGAAGAAACTTGTTTTTGAGTTCCCGTAACTGATAGCCGAATACATGGAAACAAAATTTGATGGATAGTAATTGCTTGAATAACTGTCTAAAGATCAACATCTGTCCAAAAATAATTACTAGGACTTAAAACAGTACAACAATCGTTTTTGAAAACAATTATAGATGCTGCAAAGAATTTCAATAACGTACAAAATTTTTGTAATACGCTGACGAGGTAAGAATAAACCTCAATTCTCATGAGAGGGAAGCAATTTTGAGACCTAGAGTTTAGAGCACTCGAGTGCCTTGGTGAAGCAGTCGCATGTACTGCCAGGAGAGAGAACGCATGACCCTCTCTACCCTAGCACAAAGCACTGGACGCACCTACATCCTCACGTAAAATAATCAGAAGAACTTGAATGTTAATTTTCAAAATTTACAATTAACACATCAAAATTTTATTTAGCAGGCATCAAAGTGTTTTTAACGAATTATTTTTCTGTGATACTCATGAGAATATCAGTATGTAATAATATCTAACAAATTATTTCACACGAAAATTCAAATACTGAAAAAGCCGTATCAAGTTAGAAAAAACAGTTGATAAATTTAGTTGTACAAAAGATATTCATGGATAACTTAAGTTTAATCCTTTCACCCCGGATGGCACACAAGTGTACCAACTATGTACCACACATAAATATACTCCGGGGTGAGAGGGTTAAAGAATACAAATTCACACTTTAGAAAATAGTCATGCAATAGATGCAAAGAGAATGACAACTTTCTAGACACAATTTTTGTTTACTTGCACCATCAGATATCACGAGAAATCACAAAACATTCAAGCTTATAACAATTTCAACTGCTTATTTTTTTCGGAAAAGACGTCAATATCGCCAAGAAAAATTAGTTCATATCGAAAACCCCAGCCATCTTCCAAGCGTCGTTCACCTCAATATCCACGGGAACGAACAAAGTCATCGCCTTCCAGAAAGATACACTAGCGCAATAAAAAGCTCAAGCAAGAATGTATCCCATCACAATGGAATAAGAATACGTCTCGAATAAATTCGACTGTTATGGTCACCAAGGTTTTCCAAAGAAAGCCATTTATCTCAAACGTCGTTACGGAATTGTTTTGCACGAAACGGCACGGTTCTTTGGAGTGAGGATCTGAAAAACCTATCTCGAAAATGTCAATACGAACATCGACGAAATCGTTTCCAGGAATTGGCAAATATTTTCAGTTGAATTATACATTAACTGAAAAAATTTGCATGGCGATGAACCATTTAAGACGTGGATGAATACCCCAGAGGGTTTCTTTAGTCAAGCTATAAATGAATACAAAAAATTGGTGCCATCAACTGAATAAAAACCTGAATATTTAACATTGAGCCGTAAAATGCAGATCGCTGAGAGCGAGAGGTGCAAAAACTGAAAGAACAGAACTATTAGAAAAGACACACTCAAAACACCTCACGATTTTACATCTGAGGTACAAAATCGAAACACTCTTAAACACAAATAATGAAGAGCGACGTACAAAGCGATCAAATTATGCAAAATATTACTATTACACCTAACAAATATATGCAACTGGAGTACTTTTAATTATTCATGAGTACACGTAAGGCACACTAAGTTCATAGAGTACACACGAGGGCACATGGTACGAAGTATAAATTGAAAATAACTAAAACATGAAAAGAATTGTTTGTTCGCAGAAAAAATATTTTCAACTCGCTAAGTCACGAAAAAACAAAAAATAGACTCCTCGGTCACTAGTACATTATTGACTAGTTAATAACTAAAGCTAAATGTTTAAAAATGCATGATACCAATGGATGCAGCGTTTTCGAATATGTCTGATCTAAATCTTAATTAGCGCTTACCAGATAAAAAATGTTGTTAGTATTATTTTTATAAAGTTTCAATCAATCAGTCTTTTTATAGCAGACAGCGATCATGTTAACAAGGATAAATAGATAGAACAGTGGAATTAAATGAAGAATATGTTTTTCGTGAAGTAACAATCCCTTTGATACGCTTACTGTTCAACAAAAAAACGATATTTACAGAAGTCTCAAAACCACAAAAATAGACAGCACCTCTCACCGTTTGTTTGCATCACCTGATGATGGTCAATAAAAGCAAGTCAAAACGCACATCATTTTTCCTCGCTCAACGAGAGTATCATTTCATTCTATGGAGCTGTTTACTCTTCTCTCCACCACCACTCTGCAGGTACTCTTCCGCTGGCAGCACGCCATTTCCCCTTTTTTCAACTGAGAGCAAAAACCATTCGTCCTCAAATCCACTTCACCCTCGCATTCTGGAGCACGACCAATTCAATAAGAGTCGCATGAGGCACGAAAACCCACTCCCACCAACGAGAACAAATCCTACACGAATCAAATTCCAAATGAATTCCATTTGGAGGGATAACCCCGATGATTTGATTCAAGAACCGTAAAAGATGCGTTGCTTGACTGAAAAGCCATACGGCTATATTAGGCATGACCAAATAGGAATTTTAAGCTCAGAGGCACCACTTCAAATTACATTATCGGGGCAGC
Source organism: Trinorchestia longiramus (assembly GCA_006783055.1). Classification (NCBI taxonomy): domain Eukaryota; kingdom Metazoa; phylum Arthropoda; class Malacostraca; order Amphipoda; family Talitridae; genus Trinorchestia; species Trinorchestia longiramus. Next base: position 157,579 of record VCRD01000222.1, read on the forward strand.
CGATGCTCTTAAATGCATCTTCAGTCACTAGAGCAAGAAATGCTTTCTAAAATTGTTTTTGAAGTTACATGCAATTTTTCAGGCAAAGAAGTAACACTTGGCAAATAAGTGACACGAGATCCATGAGCTACAGGAAATCAACAAAATACGATTATGCTTGTAAGGTTGCTTGTTTCAGATACGTGATACCACTAGGACGCAAATACCACCAAAACATGATCTTGAGAGCAGAGCCCTACCGTAACCCTGTGCCTACCTGTGCATCAATAAATAACGACCGTGGACGACGACCAGGGCCCAGCAAGGGAGTGGAGGGCAAAAGATCGTGTCCTAGACAAAGGAGAGAACCACCCTCGAAACGAGTGCCAGTTGCAGCTGTAACATGGCTGCCAAAAATCATGTTCTCCAGACTAACTGAATTGTTGGCAAATTTGTAAAATTTTCAACGCCTTATACATAAACCAACATTAATTATGAGACTGGCAACATATTCCGTAACAAACAGGCAAATATTATACCAGTCCTACGTAGTATATTTTTAGGGGCTTTTGATCAATAGTATTACAAGAGAGTTTAAATTGGGATAACAAACATCAAAGGAGCGTAAGAGTTTTGTTATTAGACATGTTCCAAATCATTTATATTATTAGATTTTCAGAAGCCAAGCAGCCCGTGTTGAGGTTTGACGCTTCTGGCTATACTGTCAAAGCAATTCTTAAGATTGACCCATGAACACCATTTCAATCCTCATTTTTACAACAAACTTTAATGAAAGGCATTTGTACTTCAAAACGTTATACATTGGTTTCAGTACTAAATGAATGATTTCTTCTTGCTACTCTGGTATGCAGTCACGTTCACGTAATTATAGCATGCAAGTATTCTAACTTCACGCTTGATGAACATTGAGTACGATCAAATATGAGAAAACTAGACAGTTCCCATGGAAATTTCACGATCTAGATTCGACTAATTTGAAATTATTATAAAGATGAACGAAAGATTTACGACAAATTATTGTATTTTGTATGAATGTTTTATTAAAGTATACAGAACTACCATTCTGTATCTTATCTAATGATAACATGGCCCAGATAGTACCCGTTGAAATTTCTTGGTTTAAAAGTGATAAAATTATGGATCTTCTAATCTAATACTAAGAATGACCGTCGTGTGTTTATATATTTATTTATTTATTGATATGTTTCGTGTCACTCAAAAAAATTAGAGAGATCCAGAGCCTTATATACTCGAGTCCATATCGTGGATACCGAGTTCGGTAAGGTATTGCCCTATGATTCGGGTACATTGTACCCCAAATATGACACGAATTGCAGAGTCAATTGCTGCAGTAGAAAACTAAGTGTCTTAGTTTTCACTAGGAATGTTGTCATTAAAGAAATACTCAATTAAAACTTTTGTCCTTAGTAAATATATATATATATATATAACTAAATATACTGCATAGCATTCGTATATGTTTCATTTAATATCTTTCCAACAGTATTTGCCATCATTTTTGATGGGACGGGTATTATCACAAAATCTCTGCCGTCATTTTTGACGGCTGGGTACACTAGTCTATGAAATAAAATGCATTTTTCAGTTTTACCCGTCGTACCATCAGAATCAGAATATTTTTCTTAAATATACACAGAACTTTCATTTTGTATCTTACCTTACGATAACATGGTCGTGTAAGAGAAGAAAGTTAATAACGGAACAAATGGCAAGTTTTATAGTGATCCAGTGCCTTTGATATCGACAATATAATGCTTGTAATACATGTATACCCGCTCTGATTTCAGTTCAATAAATTTTCTTCAGTAATAGATAGGAAGTAATGGGATGGACACACACAGATACAGAGAGAGAGATACATGTCGATTATATATGTAGATAAGAATATATCATAAATTTTAATTCTTGAGGAAGCTACTATACCTTGAATAGAAATTTAAGCAACAAAAAAAAAATACTTTAACACCACATGCAATTAAATAAACCATCATCATCATCGATGATATTACTATTTCATTCCTTTTCTGTGCAGAGGAAAGTAATTCCTACGTAGGACTCTTACGATTTCGGTTATATTTTCTTTGGAATTACAAGATGTAAAAATTCATACGAATAACAATAGTTAAAAATCTTCATCAGCAAAAATTAAAAATTGACGCATTCATTTCAGAAAATCATCTTTTAGCTCATGCTAATAATGTACATGTAACTTGCAGACAGATATTTAGTATACAGTATATATAATTAATGGTCAACCACTAGCACTACAACATGAAACTATGGGAAATTTAAGCATCAGTTGCAATTCCAATACTGATCATATACTCGTTTCTTGTTTTTAGCACTTGAGAAATGAATTTCAACAAAAATTGGTTCCTACTACATACAGTAATTGCAATTGAAAGAGAATTTTTTTTAACATGACCGTTTAGCCGTAGTAGTTTCTGGACCCAGTAACGTACAATAAAAGTATTTAATGTTAATGCTCATGGCTAAGAATACTTACAAACGCCTTCACATATTTAAAAAAACAATTTCTTCGAGACACACGGAGCCAAGTCGCAGGATAGAATGTTTACTATTGTTTCATACGCTCTTAAATGGCATAAAACGATATGAAAGAATGTGAATACTTTATTTTTTTTCTAGTATCTCGAACCCTCGTGGATACGTTTCATAATCTTTCAGCTGAAGCGTTCTAAATTATAAAAAATTATTGAGACCCAAGTAATATATATTAGTCTGGAATTTCTTTATCGATGATTACCTCTACAGAATTGAGAGTTCTCGTTCATCTTTTGTGAGAAAGAATAAATGCAGCGGCATCATCGAATGAACCTTGAGGCATTAATTTGCTCCGGCCAAATCAAAAAGAGACCAAGCATTTTTGGAAAATAAAATGCATCCTTCATTGACTTGATCACCGGGAAATTTCTATTGACAAGGACCCGTGATTGGATGAAATAGGTCCGCCAAACGAGCCAGACGAAAAAGAAGGGACGACAAAATAATAGAAATAAAAAAGCGAGAGGGCCTCGGTTGAATGAGGCCCTGCCGTCTCATAAACGAAGGAAGGGCACGGCTCGAGTGGCGTCGTCCACCGCTCAAAATTTCAGTGTTCGAGGCTTGGCTTGAATAGCGTCCGCTTCACGAGGTCATTAGCATGCCCCTATTTTGATGTTGTCTGAGCTTCACTCCAATTTAATTTTCAGAACAATGAGCTCATAAAATAAGCTTGACAAACCTCGATTAAGAGGCTGTCAAATCATTAGAATCTAATTTATTCAACATGATGTCATGTTAGCTTCATACACCTTAATTGCGATCGAGTCTCAATATTTTTTAATCGAATTCAAGTAGTGAATTAAATTAAAATACTAACCTAATTTTATTTTTAAGTTTCAGTTTTGATACTCAAATTCATTTTATTCGGGGCTTCATTATGATTGCAATGATTTTTTAACGTAAGTATGATTTGCCTGTACGCTGGTCTGCAAAATTATAAAACATTTTTACGTTAAGTGTTGTAATACTGGTCATGAAATTCATTGCTTAATGCTAATTATTTGTAGGTCTTAGCGTAATTTAGAAGATAGTTTTTAAATTACTCACTATTTAGTTCTTGAAACCACATCAGTTTCAAGACAAACGGATCGTCCATGACACATGTAGTAGTTTAACACTCCTTCGCCCAAAAAAGAACATCAGAAACGCCTCCAGCCAAATTGGTCTTATAATCAGAAAAACAGAATCCTATATTGAAAGTATAATGGTAAAAGTAACAAGTTTCATTTGCTAACAATACACAAAAAAATATAAATTTTCAGAAATGTTACATTAACGTACCTATACGCACGACATTTTAGATTGAATTCAACAGGTAATCTAGTCTGTAAAACTCATGTAAACGTGTTGTTTAACTTATTGCAAAAGATAAGTGTTAATGAAGATATAAAAGGTAGTTAACCTACTGCAGATGAATATTAATAATTCATTCCAAAACTCGTTGCTTTAATCCAATTAGTAAGTAACGAATGATACATGTACCAAAAATACGACTCTCACATCTGTTCCATTTTCAGTGCATTACCAAACTAAAATTAAACAGCAATTCATCAATTAATTGAAATAAAAAAGCTTTTACAAACACTCCAAGCTCAGACGTAACTTCTCTTTTTTTTAAGTCAGCCAAATTGAAGGAATTAGGAGGACAATTGAGTGAGAGGAGAGAAATGGGTTATCGATCTTTGTGTCGGTGGCATCGGCCGGGGCTCATTTTCGCGCGTTTCTATGCCTCGCCATTCGATCTCCCGTCTCCGTGTCGGAACGAGTTGAGTTCTCGTTAGGTGTTTCTATCATGCTTAATTTAACACAGTGTGACGCACACACACATTCTTATTCGTCTAAACTTGTTATGGGTTCGAAAAATTGTTGAATGTTTTGTCACAAAATGATGAAAATACGATTTTATTATTCTTATATTCACTTAACAACGCAATTTATACTTATATTCAGGTTTTGAAGAATCATAGAATAGTCAGGTCTCTAAAGGACGGCAGAGTTGGAAGAGACCCAACCCCAGCCAAGTACTGGATAAATAAAACGTACCTGTGCTAGTCATCTGAAGAAAGCCCATTCATGTGGTTACCAAAGAAAATATTTTAATCCATACACATGTTAATACATAACGTCATTCGTTTCCAAATTTTTTTGAGTTGTTGCTGTTCACTAACTAAAGAAACGTATACTCTTGCGTCAAATAATTTTGAAAAGAAACATTTAAATTGAATTAGTAAGCGACATAGTTTTTTTCCGACATACCTGAGCAAAGAAGTTTTTACTCTGTTCTACTCTTTACTGTGTGCCACCTTCTCCATAACACTCCTGTATTTTACATCTACAAATATTTTTGCAATCGGATGAACTCGCAACTTCCAGTTCTATTCACGTCTCCTACACCGTCTCAAGAGTCCGGTAGACAGCGGGGAACCTTGGGACTACATTTCTTTGACAAAATTACCTTTAACTCATTGCAGACACACATCAATTAACAACACAATTCAAATTAAAATCTCAGCAACATTGTATTTATTCAAAATTTAGCTCGACATCTATGAAGAACATAGTTAAAAAAGCTTTTCAAAGAATAGAATAGAATAAGGTTATAGAGACGAACCGTTTGGCCCTTCTTGGGTTGATACCGATGTCCTACGCCGTCTAAAATGAGACATCTGCTCGTACACTTTAACCACGTAAGTCAATTCAGTCACGTACACGCACTTCACACACGCACAGGCATTTCAGTCACGCACATTTACCACAATCATACACTGGCTTTGTGAGTTAGAGACATAGAATTAGTGAATGATAATACTGGAGGTTCGCTATCCAATATTTGTAGAGACGATTTTTAAATGTGTTCACAGTGCCAGTAGAAATGACGTTTTCGGGCAGCTGGTTCCAAGTTGCAGTAATTTTAACGGGAAAAAAGATCAAATGAAGATCAAAATAGATCTTTCAACAGTATTTACTAACAAAATAAAATATTTCCACGTGTTCTTAATCCAATGCAAAAAAGTAGTCGTTTTAAGAGAGAAGAGAGAATATTACTAATACAGGGTGGCTCATGAGCACGGTATCTTTTTAAACAAACGATACAACTGTTAAAAATAGTGTTCATTTCAAATGAAAGAGAAAATTTTCAAGTTCAAATAAAATGTCAAGCACGGAACAGAATATTTTCTCGACATTATAAATAACGCCTCTGGATTTATGCTGTTGAATTCTTGAATGATGTTGCGTTTCAATTACTGTAAGGCATCAGGCATTTCAATATGAGCTTTTGTGTTAAAGTATCTATGAAAAAAGAAATTAGGAATACTTGACCTGGAGACCAAAGCGGCCACAGTACATCACCAAAATGAGAACTTAGTCAGTGTGGAAACTGTAATAAATAAAGATAACTTTCAGAGAAAATATATTAATTAAGAGCCACCTTGTAGAAGGACAGGTTTCTTTTTCTCTTGTGTTGCGCCATCACATCCCGAGTATCATCCTGAGTTATATCCTGAGGACCATCATGAGTGTCCCCTTGAGTGCCACCCTAAGTTCCATCCTGAGTATTACTTCGAGTGCCATCCTGAGTTCTATCCTGAGTACCTCCCTGAGTACCACTTTGAGTACCACACTGAGTACCACCCTGAGTACCACCCTGAGTACCACCCTGAGTACCACCCTGAATTCCTTCATCACCTTCATATTTACTGAGAAGATTCAGTTTGCCAGGCGTTATCGAGCTCTCGGAGTAACATTGTTGACGCTTCTAGTCCTCGTACAAAATAGATACCACGAGAGTCCGTTAAGAAGCTCACATAATTAACATAAGATAAAACTATAATGTAGACGTGCAGAGTAATTCATATATTAATTTAGTCCAACTCAATTAATGATGACGCAATGAAGTGAAAAGAAACACAAGCTCAAACTCCTAAAATATTGTTATTAATAAATTTCTCAATCCCACAAATAGGCTGAACCGGGAAAATGGGGAACTTAACATGCAAAAACTTCATATTAAGAAGTGAATAAAATATTTCCTAGGCGATAGGCTTGAAAAGAAACACAGTAACATAGTCTTCGCGAGTAGGATAGTAAAGCAGGAAATAACTAATGGTGTCCATTTTAGAAATTAAGTAAAAGGAAATCGAAATAAAAATAGCAGTATCCGTGACTGCCAGCAGACCCATTTGACAATGGAATGAATATGATGCTGTTTAATTGAATTTAGCGCAACTGGATCTTTGATAAGCGGCCACGACAACGGTAGTCGGTTGGGAGATCCTATAGAAATTACGGAGCTCAAAAGATTAGTACGTGCCATACTAACCTTTAATTAACAGCGTAGGTAAGATCAAGCTCATGTATGTTCACCGACGAATATCATAGCAGACAAAACGGGTTATTCAAGTACAGAAAGAAATGCAAAAAGTCTTTGCGCTCAAGTTTTAAACGAAAAAGTTTTTTAAAAAAGTCACACTCAAAAAGTGAAATATTGCACTAGGTTTTGCGCAGGTCTGATACTGAAAAAATAGGATATAGAATGGAGTGTGCGTAAAAGTTCGATGATAAAATCAGTAAAGGTTCAACAGATCATTCCCGCTGCGCAACCTTCAGTAAAATAATCAAATTATATTAGGTGAACAGCGTTCTAAAATACAGAACAAAAAGCATATTTTCATTGCATACATATAGAATAAAAATGATGGAAAGGAGGATCAGTAGAGTCAAATAGAATGGCAGACAAATATTACATAAAAGTCAATAAGCCTTACTCTAAAAATGTCCGGATTAGTATGAACACTGAACACTTCGCTAACTTTCACAGCGAAGAGAAGAAACAATATGCGTCACATTTATGTTCATCAAATATACAAACACTCTAAAGTAAATGCAGTCTAGCGTGATGCAAGTAACATACTTTAACACTCTAATCCACATCTATACTCGTGCCTGAACAAGAGTAAGCGTCAGCAGCAGGACTGTAAGAGTTGGAACAGCGCGCCACAACCGTTCCGATTTGACAATTTGCGAGTTCGGGACGCGCGGGCGACAAGAATTATATTCTTTGATTGCAGCACTTGCAGGTTTGCTGACTCGGCATCAAGAACAGCCACTCATTGAGGGCCATTTCGAGTCTTCAGATCTGATTACCGGAAGTCTTCGAATGCATCAAACACCATTTCCGCACCATTTTCTTCACGAACCGTTGACGGGGCTTCAGAGTTCGTGGATGGTATGTTCCTAACACAGAAACTGTAGCCACAGCAGATCTTATTGCCGTCAAAATGAAAACAGAATGGGCAGCTATTGTTATGAACGCTCCAGTATTAAATATATCTAAATTATATTTCCAAAAATGCCAAATGCAGATATGCAGGATTTCAAGTTAAACACCAACCTTAGAATTCTTTCACCGGTTACTTACAAGTCCTTCTATAACAAAGTGTTAGGATGATTAGAATTTTGCAAGCAAGTGCGTCATATATCGACGATATTCATTGTCGATACATGACGCAATCCAACACAACTCTAACACGACAAGTGTACGAAGGTTGATTTTGAAACAAAATATCAATATTAGACATATGGGCGAAACTTCATATGTATCTCTAGTCTAGTCTAGTCTAGTCTAGTCTAGTCTAGTCTAGTCTAGTCTAGTCTAGTCTAGTCTGAAGTTGCCTCTGCTTTCTCTCAGCATTAACAAGCTAAGCCTAGGATTAAGCCCGACAAATTCGAAAACCAACACTGATTACTCCGAACCCCGTTCTGCTCTTACAACAATTGGCACGTTCATAGTGAAATAAATGCACGACTATTGGTTAGATTCTTATTAAAAATGTCATAATCTTGAAAAGAAAGGTAGAGTCTTCGCTTTTGCTTTTGCAAAATCTAAAGACAAAACAAAAAGAAATAGGATACATGAGGCTGTTTAAGCTCGACATTAAGTTCGAGTCAAATTTACATTAAATTTGCGTTAAACTTGATATTAAGTTTGTGTCAGGCCAACAACTTAATTTTCAATTTAAATATTTACCATACGTTTTTATCGCTTGAAGTTTTAACGCTACCATCAAATTCAAAATAGGAAGAAATCCCGAATTTTACATTATACTTACTGTTTTTACTTGCTTTGCTTTTTGATGATTTACACGCTTCCTCTCCATTAAGGCGATCCCCACAGGGAAACTCAGTCAAGATCTGGTCCAAAATGCGGTAAAACGGTAAAAAAATTGAGCACACTCGCCCACAAGACTGATATCAGAAAAAGAGAAGACGCGAGTGCATTTCAATAATACAATACAAAAAATAAATTGAAGGAAACGCCGACATTCGCACAAAAACTTGGTTGCATGGTACGCCAGCGTACCCCACGCGGAAAACGGATGAGAGAAAAATACAAGATTTAATAGATAAACCTAGCGCTAACTCGTGAAGCAAGAATTGCTGATCATTTGGTAAGCTGCTTGAGGTACTACGGAGCAGCAAAGTGTCATTTTTCTAACACACTGGCGAGGACTATAACACTCAGTATAACACAGAGTGGAACTGAGGAATACAACATACATACACATCTCCAAGCCACTTTGAGTAATTTAATCCTTTAAGTGTGGTGGTGCACATTTCATACCTTCGAAGAGGTTATGTTCAATACTTGGTGGCACAGAAAGCATATCACTTTTTTGAAATTGAGTTCCTGCGCTGCTCAACAGCTCAAAATTTCTACCATTGTCATAAATGTAAGGGAAAATCCCAATGAACCTAACAATTTTTGAGCATGTTACACATTTCTTTCCATCAAAAGTATGAGCCTGAAAGGGTTAAAGCCACAGTCGATCTTAACGTGCAAAATCAAATTTTTACTCTAATAAACCACACTCATATTGCTTCAAGTAGTTTTATTGAGTGAAATTTTTTTTGCCTATGAAGTTCATCAATACCACACGTTGTTATTTAAATACTTCCAGGGCTGACTCATGTGAGTGAAAGAAATGAACAGGTGTGCTTATCTAGCTGAAGCGCAGGCATTACATTGGTGTCTAGAACTGAGCAACAAAGTGAATTTTTTCCCGTGTTTATTTAACCAAAAAATAGTATTACGTGATGGCGACGTGACGAAAAATAAATTAAACACTGTATCATCTGCTTTTAATGAAATGACAAAGATTTCCCTCTATTTGACATTCATGTACATAATTTCACACACATCATCCAAAGAACTAACTCCTCTAGTTCAATATGAAGTGTGATCATCTCTGGCAGGGATACAGGTCTGATAAAGACGTGGCACACTGTAAATAAGGACATCAATCTCCTTTTGAGGTAACAACACTCATTCTTCCTGCAGAGCAGTTTGGCTGTCCTGGAGAGTGATTGGTGAATGATAACGGAAAGTGACTGGTTTCCCTCAGCGCATCACTGGTATGCGCTCTCAGATTTAAGTTAAGAGAGCAACCAGGCCTACTCAGGCAATCAATACCTTCGATTTGAAGGATGATATTTTCCAGGATACAACCAACCAATGTGCTTTATGAGGACTAGCACTGCCATCCATGAGTAGGACATCTAGGCCTACAGCTCTTTAAAAAACCTAAAAATGAGACGTCAAAATCGTAATACGATACATAGTAACTACTAAACTAGGCCGGCTCACCCATAGAAAATCAAGCAAAGCGTTTTAAGTGAGTATTATAGTGTCTGTGTACACCATTATTGGTCCAACTCCATACTAGCCACTTTCCACAATGTTTGAGGGCCGATATCGTCTTCCAGCTTCTCTCCAGATACGAACTTGTCGAGAATCTCTCTCAAGACAAACTATAAACTAATCCATTTGGAAAACATTTGCTCAATGTTCGACCGTCCAGCTGACATGTTGATAGCTAAATTCCATACGTATTCGTCACTGAACCCGTGTCAGCGATGCACATACAGCATATCTCTAACAATAAAACCTCTGCTTATACCTTCCGCATAGTGCTTTGATCTTACTGCTCCAACGGCTCCAATAAAGCCATATGAAAGTTGTTGGGCACTACTAAATCGGTAAAATCTTACGCTTCTAGCCAAATAATGGTCCTCTCTTTCTGATGTCATTCTTGGTCGACCTTGCCTTGGTGGTCGGGATAGATTTCTGGAACCAACAAACTTTTTCTACCTCTGAGAAACAAATGCACACATGGCCATCTAGCAACACCGGCATGAGACTTCAACTTCCAATCGCCCTCCATCGCAAAGAGTTTCCAGGCGTCTTCTCTGCGTCGTACCCCATAGCTTATGTTTACGCACTGAACAATAGTACTGCAGCAAACGCAGTAAACATTAAATACCGTTTCATAGGTGCACTGACGTAATAACTTTCAGAATTGTAAGAAAACGGGAATGAAGGTTTCAGTTTACAATACAATTGCACAGACAAATGTTTGCACTTTACTCTTGTTTCTCGATTGCATCGAAAATTGTACACAGGAAGGAAAATTTGTAGTCATGCTATAATATTCGATACATGTCAAAGATCCAGTACATGTGGTTTTCATATGAAATTCATTTAATTTATACCAAGAAGAGCATAACATGATAATGAATTTACATCAAACATATTGCATCTTTTAAATACAAGAAATTGCATGTATATTTACATTCTCTTCTTAGTGAAAAAAGGAGAATAAACTTCGCAATTGCAATTGACGTTCATGAACAATTGAAGGGTGGACAGCACTAGTGGACTACTTGCATTTTTTCCCGTGGTAAATATAATATATTTTCCACGGGAAAAAATGCAAGTAGTCCACTCCCGTGCTGTCGCTAACACAGCGCTGACAGAGGCGATTACGATCCAGTAGTTTACTATATGAAGGGTGGACAGCACTAATGGACTACTTGCATTTTTTCCCGTGGGAAAAAATGCAAGTAGTCCACTAGTGCTGTCCACCCTTCAATTCAAGAATAATTATTGAAACAAATTCTACGTTTAAAAATAAAAAGATACACCCACATATAATACATGTTGGACGAGTTCACGTAAAACCTAAATTATTTTCGAGCGTTGAGGAATCGATGTTAAAGGGTCATGTAAAAATACACTTTTGATTACAAATTTGAGAAGTAAAATTACGTACAACACATACTGCCTTATTCCAGTACAAAAAAATTAAAGGTTTGTATAATTACACACTACAACAAGGCTTCATATGCTTTGTCTCTTCACGCGTGACAGCTTGAAAGAGATATTAGCATGAACTGCACAAAAATAACGTTATAATTGAGAAATTAAAATTATAACATACTTCCGCGAGAAAATGAAACAAATGCGTACCAGGATTAGAACAAATTATGGAAACACGAATAACAAATATTAAAGGCAAAATTATAATTTATTAGAGGAGTAAACTTCACAGAAAACGGGAGCCTTGATCACCAGCTTGGTCGACTTCATCACCAGCTTGATCGACTGGTGAGCGAATCTGCTTGCGAGCGGAAAAACCCGGGTTCGAATCCCGCTGCCGACATGGTTGACGCAGCTAGAAATACGGCATGGGACTTGGGTAAAACAACCGAATAATTATCGAAGTAATTATCCGACCCAAGAATGGGCCAGAAGGTTCGTTCCTATAGCCTCATTCTATTCTATTCTATTCTACTATCAAGCAAAACAACTGTCCTTTACTGTTCAATAATTGTGCTCACAACTAACCTGTCACTTTCATAACTTCTCCAATTGAAAGCATTTGATCACTTTTATATTTAGATAAATTTGTGATAAGAAATGTAAGATGTTTTTGATCAGGAATAACTACGTGCATGATATTCATAAAGCTCTAGTCGTACATAGCAATAAAGCGTTGATCTATGAGGAATCATATCACTCAACATTCAAATGTTTAAGTGTGAGATTTCACTATGTCTCTTTCTCTTGACAATCATTTCGAACCTATGAGTCCAAACGTTACCTTCCTAAGCAATGAACGCTAAGTAGACCATTACAATTGAAACAAATGTAGGATGTTGAAGTTTAGTTCAATTTTTGAACCATTTCTTATCGCGGTGAGCGCTTTGCTTGAATACACTGGTCAACATGATTTTTGTCTCTCGAGTATCAATAGTTGTATTTAATGCAGATTTTTATCATGTTTTCAAATACGTATTCGAAATTTCTCCATCACCCACATTTTTTTATATATCGAATTCAATTTTTTGAAATAAACGTTTTTTCGTCCATCTATCCATTGTAAATTGACAACTCTTAGAACATCATCAATGTGATGGGACCAAATAAAATTACTCTGGTACAGGTTTAGACATGTATAGACATGTACAATCATGCACAAAGATGATGTGTTGTAGTACGGATTCATCAGAACGATGCCAGTTGTACAATAGCCGTGAACGAGTGAACACGTCATCGTGAGTACTTTGTGTATCTGAATTATTGTGTATTACATTTTTACTAATTAATTTGAATTAGGCATTGGTTAAAAAATGCCTAGAGTTTGTTTAAATCATCCTAATAATTCTTGCTATATATGTGGCGAAGTCACACTCAAGTCCCAAGGCAAAACCTTACTCCGTTAGTGAAAAAGTGTTATGAACTTTATTTTGAATGTAAAGTGGGGGACCAAACAAGGACCTGGGCCCCACATATCTGTTGTTTATCGTGTTTTAGACTTCTCACTGCATGGAAGAATGGCACACGCCACATGCCATTCGCCATCCCTATGATTTGGAGGGAACCCAAAGATCACTCCTCTGACTGTTATTTCTGTCTGACAAAGATTAAAGGGATTACATCGAAATCAAAACATACAGTGGTGTACCCTAACTTACAATCTGCAATGAGACCAGTTTTGAAGGTAATTGTACTTATTCTTGGTCTGCAGCTTGGTTACACAAAGTACTGTTGTTTTTTGTGTCACTGGGATAGTAGGGACATAAAAAACCATTACATAATAAAAGAATGGCCGAAACGCGAATCATTCATTCCTGGACAGAAAAATGTGAAACATGACGCATTGTGTAATCCTGAAAAATGTGTATCTACCTCCGTTACATATCAAACTCAGATTAATGAAGAATTTCGTGAAAGGCATGGACAATACCACTCCTGGTTTCCTGTACTTAAAACAAGAGTTTCCTAAAATTAGTGAAGCAAAAATTAAAGAAGGATTATTTGTGGGCCCATAAATACGATCACTAATGCATGATGAAAAGTTTGAGAAAGTATTGAATCCACTGGAGAAATCAGCTTGGCATGCATTCAAAAAAGTTACTCCCAGTTTTTTGGGAAATCGAAAGGCGGAAAATTACCGTGATATTGTCAACGATCTTATAACATCTTATAAACATTTGGGTTGTAATATGTCTCTAAAAGTACACTTCCTGCACTCGCACCTAGATTTCTTCCTTGAAAATCTTGGCACAGCGAGCGATGAGCACGGCGAACGCTTTCATTAGGAGATTGAAGCTGTTGAAAAAAGGTATCAAGGCAAATGGAATCCTAATATACTGGCCAATTATTGTTGGACCATCAAGAGGGATGCTCCACAGGCAACATACAACAGAAAATTTTTATTTCCTACTTTCTAGGTGAGTCATAATGTTTAAATATTGTGTAGTTAAGAATTTAGATAATATTAAAAACTGTTCGAAACTATAAATGCCTCTCTTGGAAGCCTTGCGCGATGGTGAAGAACCGATATCATATTTGGATTCAGGAGAAAAAATACTATCAGAATCATTTTTTTCTCTGAGGCAGTAAAAAATTTATTTTTGTTCCTCAGTGTTATTTTACAACAATCAATAGGGAAACCAAATTTTTCGGAAACAAAATCTAAAAACTGACACTAAGATGTCAGAATCACAAGAAACACTCAGTTCTCTTGTGCTGCAACGATCTGATCGCGAAGAAAAAGCACGAAACAAATGGTATTTTACGAAGCCCGAGACACCCCGACACTTTAATAATCCATCTTTGATACGGCATCCTACAACCTCAGCCAAGGTTTTCATGGAAAATCTTGATAAGTCTGACTGATGGAGGAATGCTAATGACCTGCTTGTGAGCTCACCCGACTACACGGGATGGCGCCAACGACTGTGTAGCTACACAGATATTTGTTATAAGAGCTGAGAGGAATGGTGGCAGGCGCTATGACTCAAATGAATCTTAGCGTGTTTTGGAGCCGTACTTGAACATTTGACATACAGGGTGAAGCATAAATATTGTCTCAAAACAAAAACAATGTTTTTCTTGAAAAATACGTTTATTTCAAGGCCTGACTTGAACAAGTAGTAAGTAATTTACTAATCTATGACTACACGATAAAAATATTCAAAATGCTTTCCTTGTGTCCTCACTACTTTTTGAAGTCTTTTATGAAAGTCTTAAAGAGCCGTACGAACTACTTCTAAGGGTATTTTCTCACAGCATTACTTTAATTTTGATTGCAGAACTTTGATGGTCTAGCAAGGAGTGTCAATTGTTCTTTTCATGAACATTTTATTGATTTTGAGGTTTCTCTTAGTTTGAATATTTCGAATAGACTCAGTCCCTTATCATACTTCTTTATAATGAACTGTCGCATCAATTCTACAGATATTGTCAATAGTCAATGGCGAACTGATCAGCAAAAAAATTAGGTATATGCTCGATAATTCATTTTATAAAATTATATTGGGTAATACTTCCAAAATAATAATTATGAAAATTTATTTTTGAAAACATCTAACAGGAAGTAAGTCCACTCTGTATATGTCTGTAGGCGCGCATATTCTAGAGTTTTACCAACTACTGAAAGCAAATATGTATTAGTATGTTTACAAGTAGGTGCAATGTTGAAAAGTAACACTTGGACGCATAACAGAATGCTTTAATGATAACATCTTTTTGTCTCTCATATAAACAGGTGCTTTAACGATAACATCTTTTTGTCTGTTAAATTATCCCTTCAATTCACAATAGAACAAGAAAGTAAAGTGCAGCTCTAAGAATTTATAGCAGAGTGCACGCCACAGTTGAACTGGTGCTCAAACTTTCTTAACTAAATTAATTTCGTAAAAAACACTCGATCTTCCTTCAAAATAACGTTGGTTAAAGTTAAGAAATTTTTTAATCCATCGACGAGAATGGTGAAAATTTAGCTTTTCGAGGTAAAATCTTCCAAAATAATTACAGAGAGAATCGTAATGTTAGAAACATGCTACAACTATTACGTACCTTAGCGTAAATGTTGTACAAAATCCTGAGAAAATCTCAAATTTAGCAACGAGCTAATTGAACTATTTAAAAACTTTCGTAATTTATAATAGATAAAAATTGATAACGAAACTTAAAAAACAATCTCATATTAGTTAAAACATAAATGCAATTGTTGGTTTCCTATGAAAATAACTAGAAAAAAATTCTTAGTCTACACACTTCATAGCTTGCCGTATTTTCGATTTAGTAACAAGAGACAAACGAGATAAATACTATTAAAAAATAGCTTTAGATCGATATAAACTGCATTTACTCGCGTGCTATCAAACGAATGAAAATGCTACGTTATTGGCCCTGGAATCTAATAAACTAATGCAGGTTCGTGAAACTCTTTGTATCCTATTTCATGGGAAGGATTAACTCGTTTATCAGGTGCGAGAAAAAGAGAGAATGTAGTCAACCTGATTAAGAACTAACAGCGGACTCCAGCAACAAGCGTAGCTGATGCCACAGTGAGTAGCAAGGGTCACCGAAGTATACAAATCCTAATGGGATGCTACCAAAGACACACCATTAATCTACGTTTTAAAGATTTACTCTAAAACATCGCCAACAACCTCTAGATTAGCTAAGTTCACAAGATTTGATAAAAATATTTTTATCCTAATTCACCAGATTAGAGGAATAAGTAAGAGGCAGAAGTGTTGAAGGGTTAAGATGAGACAATAGTTATAAAATGTCATGAATGTAAATTCATTTTATACAAAGGTACCAATACGCACAAGCCTTAAAAAACCATCAAAAATCAGTCCTTAGTATCATTACAAAAAATACTGGCTTCACTTGCTGGTGCATCAAGACTGTAGTAAAATTAACCTCAGATGATTCAGTATATTAATTATTTTAGTATTAGTATGCTAGGAAATAAATGTACCAATTTATTCAATCCTAAGATACTGTAGATTGTAGTTCTCTTTGAGTACCTATCGATGTGAGAAAATTAATACGAAATAGTATTCAAATTGGTCATCAATTTGTGGTCGAATAGCGGAAATTGAGACAGAAAACTATGATGTGTAAATGAAGGAATTGAGAAGATATATTTCAGCTAAAGCAGGGCAATTCCAAAGAATTGAGTCAAAACATGTGACGACCATCAGCTAATTCAGTCTCTTGAGAACAAAGAAGAAATCGTGAAAAACATTTCGGTGGTAGGACGAAGTTCAGCGCTTTTAACGACAGTCTTCTGCAAACAAACAAAAGAAAAACAGCAACCAAGTTTGAAATGTTAAAAAGAAGGTTACCGGAAAATCAAAACCGTGCAATATAATCGACAACATTTCTACCAAAAACCAAGGCTTATATGAATACTTGAGTTGAATCAACACGTAAAGTCAGGAATAAAGTTATTTAATTTCTCAAGAGGGAGAGAAAGTAAGTTATTACTGACCATTATTATGCTATCAAGAAATTTGAACATGTTGGAGTAAAAGAATTTACTTAGTATAAGTTGACTTAGGAGTAATAGAAGCTGCGTTAATACATATTTTAAAGCAAACTGGGTGACGCATCCTCAGCAAAAACTGAAAAATTCCAAGAACTAATTGAAGAATTATTAAAGGATAGCCAGCTTGGTCGACTGGTGAGCGAATCTGCTTGCGAGCGGAAAGACCCGGGTTCGAATCCCGCTGCCGACATGGTTGACGCGGCTAGAAATACGGCATAGGACTTGGGTAAAGAAACGAATAATTATCGAAGTAATTATCCGACCCAAGAATGGGCCAGAAGGTTGGTTCCTATAGCCTCATTCTATTCTATTCTATTCTATTCTAAATGGAAGCAAGCGTTTCGACCTATGAAAATTAGTTCGCTTCGAAAAAACGCAGCCGACACGATCAAAAGCGTTTGACAAAAAAAATGGAGTGATCTTCGTGAAAACAAGTACTCTAAAATGGACACTTACGCCGTAGATAACTCAAAAAATCAAACACACATCATATTCTCACTGAACGAGCGCTGCTGAATCTACAGTGGGTCGTCAACGTCACCCTCTGAAGCACGCAGCGGTCCGCGAGTACGCTGAGTAAAAGCACACTGTTTGAGGTACCCTCAGCTGAGCTCAGCTCAAGCTTCTTTAATCAACTGACTTTAATCATTGACATCTATTGCTCTCACGTGATCAACAACCAGTACTCAGGAGCGAGACAACTGAAAAGTCTCTACTGCAACAGCAATACAATGCCACAAGTCGGATATCCTGCTTATATAAAGGAAAGAACCAGGATACATTCTTCACTTACACGTTAGAAAGACCAAAACAATGGCAAACCACCATGATATTGTACTTATACGAAGATAAAAAGTTACATGTGATATAAACACGCACCAGTAGTGGAGGGATAAAACTACTGCAATTGCAAATTTTGTGCAACACCTTTCCTCTATACGACACAGGGAAGGAGAAAGCTGAAAGTGCGTCAGTGTAAACGAATCATCGCGATAGGGCTAAGAAAAGAGTTACCTTTTGACATGGATGCAGCTTCGAAAATTGGTCCATAAAGGGCAATTTATTCTGCGTGAATTGACTCATATTTCGTCTGAGCTTACGTAGATACAACACTAAATCAATTTTTTCTAAAAAGTCCTCCTTTCTAATCTGAGATCACTGAAGAATTACGTGCCACAAATGGGATTAATATACAAGCACATTTAAAGGTAAATGTTCACGATAGTGAGACCTTATGTTGAAACTCGAAGGTGTCCGTAACTCGAAGGTGTCTCGAAGGTGTCGCCCAGCCTAGTATGACAAAACTGACAGGTTTATCGAACACTTTTTGTATATTCTCCCGTTTTTTGTATGTAAATATTCATCAACCAATTTAGCTAGTTCACCACACGTTATTTGCCAGGTCATTTAAACTGACGTAATTCAAGAAGTCGGAGGTTTTTATATTTATTTTTCTTCCAATGGCCCCACTTAAGGCGATGTGTCAAGTCATCATGATTCCTTCGGTTAAGCTTCATGATTTTCCGTCTACTCTGCGTGCACTGCGTTGTTGTCTGAATCAGAGTATTTCAGCACAGCCAACATAAGAAAAAGAGGACCCCCGCTTTTAGTTGACGCACTCAACGAAATATCGTAATTTCACAGGACAAAGTGAATAAATACTTTCCACGCATCATAAAAAGAATGAAACAGCTGTAACACAGATTAATTTCCTCTTCAGCAGCTTGAATAGGGTAAAAAAAGTATTCTACGAACTGGATAACAAAACAAATATCCCACGCATGAATTTTGTGTTTCTCTCAGAAGAGCTGCAGTGAGGAGTCAGCCGGAGAAATGGAAATTTTTGGCAGCACACTTCATTTTGCTATCACGCATGGAGGTGGCAAAGCTCACGGAAGGTGACGGCTAGACGCGCAATGCTAACAAATGTAAACGCAAAACCCTGGAATACGAGAGACATTCCGCAGCAGCTTAGCCCAGATCCCAGCCTAGGTCCTCCCAAATATCAGTCCAGGCAAGGAAGGCAGGACAGACGAGTCATAAGGACAGCAATGATCGGTAAGTGCTGCTGTGAATATTTTCTAGTGTTGACGTTTTCGCACTCCCGACAGAAAAAATTAAAATAAAACGGTCAGCTGTACTCGGTTGTGCGTACAAAAGATCAATGGCATGCATACAAAGTACATGCCGGCACTTTTTCCTATTCTTTTGATGGGCAATAAAATAAAAATGAAGGCCAAAAATTGTTTCACATGAAACTCGTTAGATGCAGAGTTGAGCTACAGAGGAAACATGCTAGATAGAATACGCGAAACTTCTGAAGAACATTCACGAAAAAATAATAAGGTACATGAGAGGAAAACCTGGAAGAAGCGTTCTTGAGTACGTTGATAAACTGGGCTGAGTCAGCCATTTGATATAAGACCTGAGATTAAATTTTGATCTGTATAAATCATGAGCTTCAAAATTATACTGGTATTTTAGAACGTGTTAAATCGTTTTTCTATGACCTTAAAAACATTAAGCTACTAAATCAATATTAAAATGACAATCATAAAAACGAAATAAAGTTGAGATTTAATTCCAAGAGGCATCATAAGGGCGCATCATTCCTTTTTTTTCTCAACTGGCATTGTCTCCTATAGCTAGCGAAACAAAACAGCGTAAGCATCTCTAAAAACGAGAAGGAAACGTTAGAAAAAAGTGCTGAGACGGAAAAGCTCGTGCAATGGATGGCTTTACGGTACACCGGCCCTCACACAAGAGGTAAGACAATGCGACAAAAAGTAAAATCGAGTCTATCACCTAACCCCACAGCTGACTCCTGTGACAAGCGTTCCCGATTCTGGTGTGAACAGCTAGAAATATCAGTAAGGAGAGATAATTATCTTAGCTACACAGACAAGCTCGAATACTAACGGTACACCTGCATGAATAAAAATCAGAAATCATACATATCACTCAAGAAGCGCTCAAGCTCGTGTCTTTGCACGAGCTTGCATCAAATTGCATCAAATATGTACGTGCAAACCTGAAAATTAGAGGTTAAACGGGTGTGCACGTTTGTCGCATTTTTTTTAAGAGCCAAGAAAAAGTTCATTCTAAAAGTAAGTTTAGAAGTGCACTCGGAAAGCTATCAGCAATACCCGTTGGATGTCACCGAATTTTTTCATCTTGGTTTCTTGTTCTTGAAACCTTGAATGTACTATGTGATTGTTGACTAAAGTGATTGATAACATTTTTACATTCTAAATTGGAGACCATATGAAAAATTTAGTTTCTAAAAATGAGTTATTTTCTTTTATAAATTCAGCCAGCAGTCATCCTATTCATGTCCGAATATATTATTTTGCAATAATAACCTACCAGTAGTAGACGCGGTCATACTTGTTATCTACTTTTCCAGTTAATTTTCTTACACAGATCTATCTTTTAGGATATTTTTTATACATTTTTTCATCGATATCGACAGCTGCAAATATTAAACAATTGATCAAGAATTCATGTGTCTCATTATTTCAGTGAACGTACAAAAAACCTTGTTGATATGCCTGTTATGAAGTTACGTTAGTGGTACACTGAGCCTTTCCGGAGTGGTTGCGCTGAAGGGAATTATCTCGGCGTACCCTGGAGATTCAAGACGAACACGAAACGAGAAGACGCAGGTAAATATCTACAGATCGGTAATGAGTAAAAATCCCTAGATTATTGCGTCAGAAAAGCCTTCATACGATGGATGTATAGCTAAGCATTGGGACGATTAGGTAAAATCAGGAAACTTTTCGCTGATGCAGCTAAATAAAATACGCTGCATGGCGCTCAGAGATGCTGAGACTATAAGCAGTCGCTCTCTCAAACTCTTAATCCAAGATAAAATCTTAATAACCTTTTAAAAATGAAAGATAATTCCGAAAGATGCAGTATGTTCCGTCCCAAAGGAGTTATTGGGTATGGAATCGAAACATGACAATAGACAAAACATGAATTAGAGTGTCGTGGAAAATCATGAAAATTCAATGACGACACAAGACGGTCATCAGTACAAAAAATATCAGATAAAAACCATCGATAACCTTGAATTTAGTATCATAAATCCTAAAACATTAATAAAATTGAGAGTTCTGAAGCAGGAAAGGCTTTTCAAGCAAAAAGTCGTTATCCTCCCAAACAGATAGTTCGTCAATTTTTGCTCATTGGCCACTCAGTCATTATCTCTAATGAAATAAGAATAGGTGGTCCTTTAAAAATAGAATCAAAAGCGCATGTGTGCTTCTGGCACATAATCAAGAATGGTGCCTTCATCACTCAAACATCAGACGTGGAGCTATGAATCAACGATGCGATGAAGACGTTCTCACCATAGCAGGGTCACGCGACTCATAGGCGATGTCATACGAAACCGAAGCAAACCAATTATTGAAGGTTGTTTTTAAGACTGAACTTCAAAGATGCGCTCTTTGGGTCTCTGCCGTGAACCTTACATCAAAGAGTAACTGTTTTCTTGAAATCCACAGCGCCTCAACCAAGATATTCGTTAGGCTGAGCCAGAACTCTTCGCTCCAGACTCCTACACTTTTTCCTTCTAAAAGTTTTAGGTCCATTGCAATCCAGGAATTGAGACATTTTCAATCCCAAGACGAGTTCGACGCCGACAGAGGAAACGGAGGAAAATTTTTCGCGGCCGGGACTTCAATTAGTGAGGGAGACACGAGTTAATTTCCTAGACTTGAGATTGACTTGGTGGCGAGTACGGCTTGAATACTCATCAAACTGACAAACCAGCCTTCAAATAGTCGAATTGATTTCATCCTATGAATGGTAAATGGTTTCATCAAGCCCTAGCTACAACCTCAGAAACTTCATTCTGGTATAACA
This sequence comes from Trinorchestia longiramus, assembly GCA_006783055.1. Classification (NCBI taxonomy): domain Eukaryota; kingdom Metazoa; phylum Arthropoda; class Malacostraca; order Amphipoda; family Talitridae; genus Trinorchestia; species Trinorchestia longiramus. The sequence goes on from VCRD01000222.1 coordinate 179,733, forward strand.
CCTAAATTAAAGAAACGATAATTGAGACAATGAAATATTATACTTCTTTAAAATATTATTCGACTTTCACGTCAGTGCATATTAGGGCCCATCATGATAAACATGGGTGAACCAAGCTGTCAAATGAATGAGCCTAGTGGGAAACAAATATTAAATATCTCATTAGATAGTAACGTGATTAACAGATGGGAAAATATGATTTTTTGTATTGTAATAGCTGACACAATTCCACTCTTGTAATATTTTGAGATCAAGACTGTTGCCCTTCTAAGTAAACATACAATGAAAACAGGTAAATATTGTCACTTGTCACAACCAAATTGAGAAATGCGAGGAAAAAAACAGGATTTTTCATGCAAGAAATTGAAGTTGCTCAGATACTGCCATCTGTTATGTTACATTCGAGGATGAGTCGAATTTGATGAGCATCGAATGGTGGTTGAAAAATTCTCGGTCAAAAAGAAGTTCCTGTAAAGAAACTGGATTTGGTGATGTTTATAATTTTATTGACTTAATTGTGGAGAGGGAGAAACTCAAATTTCTAAGACCTCACTCGTATGCTAAGCATTTTGGAGATGTATGTATTGAAACAGCAGTATCATTTCATTTCACAATTTATATACAATGTCGATACTTCATAAGCGTATCTATATGGTATCAAATTGACATAAATAAAAGAAATTTACCACAAAAATTATACCCCAGCATACGAAATTATGTAGTGAGAAGCCCCAATTGAGATATGGGGCAAAAATTTGCTAGGAAAGCAGACGTGGTTAGCGAAGTTTGGCCTACTATAAGTTCAGACTCGAAGATGTAACCAACTCGCTGTTAAGTTGGGCCCAATAAGCGCAGCAGGTTTCGCAACTCCATATCTCAAATCAGGCAACAAGCTGGAGAAAACTTTGGAGCATGATTACATTACATATATTTTTTGCATTTAGCACCGTAATTTTATACACGATGTCTCCAAAACCACAAGGCTGAAGCGCAAATCTTTAAAAAATGAGAAAATTGCTCAAAGTTTTTCAATCACGACTTCACTTCTATCAACAGTTTCAATTTCAGCCAAGTTCCATATGAAAACTCTGTTCTTCAAAATTTGTTTTAGGATTAAGAAACAATTGAAATGGCGCATTTGTTTGCTAGCACACGGAATTTGTAGTCTCCTATTACGTTTGAACTACGTAGCGTAACTTTTTGAAGTATTTGTGATTTGAACATAATTAGAAGTGGAGATCAATGTTGTATACGTCAGAGCTAAAAGGAACACGAGATGGCAACTCTGGTGATACTCGTAACTCGAATATTTCTGCGGTGGTGCTCGAGCTCTGATAATTCTGGGAATCTACTATTGAAAATTCTCTGATAACAACAATAAGCAATAAAAATGAAACAATATTAAAACCTCTATTTAACCACAGAAGATGGTACTTCATTTCTTGTAACAATATTTTTAAGGGAGCGTCTAGTAGGATAGAAGGTGAATAAGATATAGTTCCGTTATTAGAAAAATTACGCCATTAATCAAAAATTTTAAAACATTTTTCATATTATAGCATCTACTGAGCGAACACGCGTGACCTAACATAGTTTGGAGCAGAGATTGTTAGTGCTCGCTTGTTACATAAATGATTGAAATCAAATTTAAAATCAATTATCCTCCACGCCACTGAGGTATTTATAAAGTACGGTAAAATATCGATGAAGGCCAGTGAGAACGGAAGGAATCCCAAGCCTCGTGGAAAACACCAAGTATTAGAAGGCATTAATGCAAGTCATGCGACTACTGCATGTGATGTGACTGCAGAGCTTAGTCAGCACCAATAATCGCAGGTCACCGGGTTTGGACAGAACTGTTCTCAGAGGGCTTCGGAAAGTCAATACCAAAGAAGAGAAGCCAGCAGAATCAGGACCACACACTCTGATAAAATTGTTCTTAAGCTAATAGACGGGCGTACGACGAGATTCGTGGAGACGTCAACGGCAGCTATTTGATTTATTTTCTCTTTTTGGACGTGCGCACGTCCAGCAGGAACCAAAAATTCCTTCAACCAACTCTCGTTACAGTGAAGCGCCGTCTGGCATAGTAGCTTCAAAAACATTGTTTATCATGACAATAAAGAATGATAATTTCCACTCCGTTGTTCAGACGTTTTCGATGGCAGTCGTTTTCAATAAAGATTATCGTTTATAAAATGCAAGTTAAGAAAAGTTGGCGTGTGAAATTAAAACAATGACGGAAAACGAAAAACTGGATCGCACAATCGTTAAAATCAAACAAAATTGAGTTTTTATGGTACATGTAGGAGAGACAAATTAGATATATCCATCCTTCTAGTCGTCTCTGGAGCATAACTTTTGAAAATATTTCTTCCTTCAATTCTTCAGGCTAAAAAAAAATATTCATGAAAATATAAAGTTCTAAAAGCTTATTTAAAAACAGATTGAGACTGAGAAGAACGCCACTGAAATATCAGATTTTTAATCCCAATTTTTTTATAGCATACTAGCATTTGATTATTTTGTCAACCCTGTAGCTGTTTATACATAATATATTGAACACTAAAAATTGTTGAATCATTTGGTTTAGTGGTAGGTATTTTACATTGGCGCAGTCAGGGAAGAGGTAGAGAGAAATGGGCAAGGCCTACATCCAACAGCATACTTTTGAAGGCAGACATGGTTCTATATCAGCACTCTAAATACGCATTGGAGTGTACGTTAACAACTTTATGAGTGAGGGTTGTGTAAGGGAATGGAGTAGAAAATATAAAGAAGGGCGAACCGACGTCCATGAAGATGGTGGACAATAGCGCAAGTGATTGCAGTTTTGACCCCTAGTTCACCTCCTCCATGGATGTTGGTTCGCTCTTTAAATTTCTACCCCAGTCCCGTAACCTCACTCATGAAGTTGTCACCGTACACTTTGCTCATCCTGCAATAGATTTTAGCAGCACAACATTCTTCTACTCGCAGAAAACACCACACTTCGTAACTCACATTTGGCAGGAGCATCGATCGTAGTAGCCATGTTTTCGATTGCTTGTACCTCGTGTGGTCGGGCTGTATCCGTTTTGGCGATTATGCAGAGAAATAATCAAGGGCTAGTAGTACTTGTCATATTAAAATTATTATGACATGGAAATTTGTGTTTTTCTATAGCTCATCGGAGGTTGAAACAAACACCTTCGTAAAAATGTGTAATTAAGATGCTAATGAAAAGGGTGATATGTATTGAATCAATACATGGAAAAACTAAAGGGTTATTTAGAACTTTATATATATAGATACTAGTACAAAACCATAGCAAACTTCTGAGACACACCGAATGAATCATAATACCAATCAAAACAAAACTCAGCGTCGACAACGTTCGCTTACAATTAAAAAAATATATATTGAAAAATTCCAAAAACATAATACAGTATAATAATGCACAAAATGTTACATAATATTAACATAATAATGTTAGCTCCTTCCCGTCAGTCTGATTAATAAAAGAGGAATAATTTTCATTACCTTTCCAACACGCTTCGCGAGGTTTTGCGTATAGACGTTGTGCTTCTAATGCTCGTAGCAAAGATATTTAACATTGTTGAGAGATCTGGTTGGTCTTGTTTTTAAGCTTAAGAGTTTTAATTCCTAACAATATATTCAAAAAAGATGAACATAGAAATAATATGGAAAAAAAGAGTGTTTAACGTAGCCGAAACATGAAAAAATGTACACATGACTGACTTTCCTAACGGCTGAGGCCACTCGTATGGAAGTCTAGGCTCCTCTCGCCGTAGGCTTGCTGATATTTACTCTACCTTCCATCACGCCCGCTATCCGACATGCAACGACTCTTAGAGTACTCGATAGTTCTCGTGGAAATTCCACGGTTTAGGTCTGACTAATTTGAAATTACCATGAAGACGAATATATTGAAGATTTACGACGAATTATTGTTTTAAATGAATATTTTTCATGAATATACACAGAACTTCCATTCTGTATCTTATCTACCGATAACATGGCCTAAATAGTACCCGAGGAAATTCCCCAGTTTAAAAGTGATTATATTATGGATCAATGAAATAAAATATATTTATGAGTTTCACCCGTGGTACTATCAGAACCTGAATATTTTTGAAGAATATAGACAGAATTTCCATTCTGTATCTTATCTACTGATAACATGACCTTGTAGGAGAAGAAGGCTAATAACGGGAAAAAATCACGTATTTTATAGTACTCCGGTGCCTTTGGTATCCACAATGCAATGCTTTTTAACACAAGTGTCAAAAACGTGTCAAGTCACTTTGCACATGTGGATAAGGTTCAACTGACTAATTATTTTGACACATGTTCGTCTTAATATGCAGCCAGTGTCGACACGATTTCAATGATAAGTGACACGATAAATAAAAAATTTATTCACGAAAAGTTCGGCGTGAAGGTAACAAACAATTGGACAAACAAAGCACATGATGATTCCTGAATTCGAGCAAGCAATCGTGCACTAACGACTAAACAGGAGCGTGGACTTAAGTACACAAGAATAGACAGCTTTAATGTAGGAAGATGTGTTCTAATAAAGGAAGAGATAGTTTAAAATAGCAACATATGTTTTAATATAGGAAGAGATGTTTTCAATAAATGAAAATTTATAGAGAAATCTGGACTGGGAACATTGCGATGGAAACCTTATGAACACAGTCCCCCCAGACCAGGATATGCACATTAGCAATAAATAAGGAGTCTGGAGTCCAGCACTACCCGATCGATACGAGTAATATTCCTAGGGGTTTTTAATAAGAGCAAAATAAACTGAAGATTCATCAGAAGGGGACAGAGATGCAGCTGAGTCAGCACACGGACTAGGCGTCATAAGAAGGAGATAAGGAGGACTTTGTGAGTCTCATAAGGAATTTACTGCCCCCAACAACTGGACACGTTACGTCAAGTTCTCTGCAGTCCACACTGAAGTAAATTCGTTCCTAAAGACAAGACGGGTACACAGGGCTACAAAAAAAGCTTAATATCTACCAAGTGTTCGCATTACACCCACTACAAACAAAGTTAAACGCAACGCAAGGACAAGCCTAAAAATAGAAAATGATATTTAGTTCATGCTAAATATTTAGTATAATGGTACGAGCCGTTTAAAATATGTCAACAGTCATGTTAGCATCTTAGAGAAAAAGAATCAATGAGAATTAGATACAGTTTCGAAAAGTCTGCATCACATGACTCATTTTTCTATTCGCGAAGGCAAAAATAGTGTTAAAAAAGAAACAAAATGATCTTCAAATTGCTATAGTAAATCTGCACCTACTCTGGCTACAAGTTATTTTTGAACATGCAAATAAAATGAGAACATTCATACGTATTAAATTAAACGTTAAGAGAATCGAATTCATCACGAACACTTGTAAAAGTTGAAATAAATGTTTATAAAAGAAACTAAAATAATTCCTAAATAATAGAAGAAGTATTATTTTTATAGCTACAATATACACTGATTAATAGGTTCAATATTGTGTTCAGTTGATTTTTATAATTTGATTAATAATTTGAGTTAATTGGTTCGGCATCAGGAAATTTTCGAACTACAAATATGTGGCTCCGAAATCCAGGCAAAGTTTCCAGGTGTAACACATTGTTTATCTGTGTGTATCCAGTTCAGGTGTGCGTAACGTCCAAACTAAAGTTGCCGAAGATGTTGCATCATGCTTCCCCAGTGGAGGTAGACTGAGAATTTAGCACACTCGGAAGTAAATGGTCAATTAGCATGCAGTAATGCAGTGTCCCTGTCTTTACAAGGCATTTAAACAGCTTTAGTGTTGCTTTCATTGCCACTAAATTACGCATTCAAAAGATTTTATCATACTTATACGTATACTTGATCCAAGTTACGATCGAAATATGCGTGTCTCGCTGTTCGGGAAACACAGCATGTAATTTTAGAAGTCATCATTTGCATTTATGTCTGTAGTACTTCTTGCAGCATTAATATTCACAGGAGCTGATGGGCTTTATGTCCGAATCATTCAAATGTCAAAAAGATTCATCCTCTTGTTTTTACTTTACTCTTTGACCAATCTGTAAAGTAAAACGACAAACGATCTTCGAAGTATGAATCGAATTTACTGAGTAATAAGACTGTTAGAAAAAATTCTTCTTTCATGGTAACTTCCTGGCAATAACACAATGCAAACCTCATTGAATCTAAAACATTAAATGAGAAAAATAATGACTATCAAATACTGTAAGTTTAAACACACACATAGACAAGTAAACAGCGAATATTTAAACAGATTATTGAGCATATTGCAGAATTGTTTATAAAAAATTCTCAAGGTTGAGAAATTGAATACTTTTCAACCACGTAAGCGGTAAAATTAACGTACATATATGAACACCTGTTTGCTTTAAATTTTCTTTGGTACGAAAAAATAACCGATAACATGGAAAACTATGAACACGTTTGCATCAGCATCAAGTACGTCTTGTGTGTTGAAGTATCCTTTCAAGTTCAACAGTGCATTCATACTGTAGTATACCAATGAACTCCATGGCATGGTAGAAGCACCTAGGAGCGACATGTTTTAAAGACAATTTTCCTTTTCCTATAGCAGAGCATGCCTGTCAGTCACGTTCCAGGCTTTCTGAACTGAATCCACAACCTCATTTGAAACTCAGGATCAGATGGTAAGCATGTCACCATGTACAGTCCTAGCTACTTTCCGTGAACTACGAGCGCAGTTTAAATATTATACAACTACTAAAATTGGGTTCTGAAGGATTTATATTATAAAAGAAAACTATATACATGAAACTGAACGCAATCCACGGATAAGAAATGTCTTGAAAGATGACCACCATAACAACTTCAAAGGGAAGCGTGACCTGAAGATACAAATAAACACGCTGTTGAATCAACTAGTTGACAGCTCTCATGATGCTGAATTACCCTGCTGGAAAATAACAGCGTTAGAGTAACAATTTATGGCCAACCGAACGTCCGAATAATTCTGTGATCACACACTGAACACAATGCAAACAGCAGATAGAAGTAGGGAGACACTCAAAAAGTGCAACTGACTCCACTGTCCGTCGCAATAAACGGAAGGGGCCCAAATCTAACAGCGACAGAAAAAGAACACAGTACGAAAGAAGCAGAAAGGACACAGATTTTAGCATCATCCATATGTTTCTACTACTGACAATCTCACAATTACAATTGGATGTTGGAAAAGCTGCACAGAATTTTTCCGTTGCATATTAACTAAAAAGACAATGACATTTACGAACAGTGTGTCGTTATACCAAAACAACTATCACACAACAGTCGTTTCAAATCTGGTATTTTAAAACGATAGCTTTTTCAACTTGACGCAAAGACGAACATCAATAAAATAAACATAAGGCGTCAGAAATTGAATTCACATCCCAATGAGCTCTGACGAAATGAGAATGTAAGTCAAATAAGTGTAACAGAAGAAGCTCACTTCAAATGGGGAGCAACGGAGGAAGCCGAGAGCATGTTAGAGACTCCCACCCTACCCTGCACTACGTTGGCACGTAGATTAAGACAAGACACTGCACGACAGACAACAGGCACCCACACGACTCTGCTAATGGCAACTGCGTCATTATTAGCATCGCTAATAAGGCGACTGTTCAACAGCAGCATCAGGAATGCTCCGCATTCAGAGCAGCCCCACCACATTTATCTCAAGGAGGGACGACAATAGCTGAATATTACAGAGGAGCTACCTCCAATTTCTACAGAACGTACATCGTTTTGGTATTCTTTAAGAATCTGTAACATAGCAATACGTTTCATTGAGTGACTAATAAAGCTTTGAATGACTCACATTCAATAAATTCGTAAATTTTAATGGATTCACTGTACTGATATTTAAGTAAGAATCAGTTTACCGAGACCATTGGTTTTTGCTTAATTGTTTTTCTAATATTCCGTTCTTAACAGAAGCGATGCCTAAAACATGAACTGGAACAGACAGGAACATACCAAAACTATCTACACTAGTGAGGTAAAGCTCTAAATTGAGCTGGACAATAGAAAAAATGTCTTCAACCTGGTAAGACAGTCTACTGAGAATTTGTAATTCATCTCACGTGAAAGCTGATAAACCTCAGACCTTCATAATGTAACTACTCCTGAGAAAACTACAGTGAAATACAATAGAAGAAATACCATGTACGAGAAGCGATGGTCATATGTAAAAATTAACTGTTATTACATATAATAACACTGTCCAACAATGAAAATGTTTCGGGTTCAAATTTAACGTTTTCAAATGTACTTTCACCTGCTGAATTCACAAATTCTCATAAAAATGACCGATTAGTTCTTGCTGAGGAGATACAGTGATGCAATTTTTTTGAGCTTATATTTTTAGTATTTGGGATATTTTTTTTTTTGAAATTGTCACACCTGTCAACTAACATAAAAACATTTCCCAGATGTTTATACGCTATAAACATAACTGTTGAGACTGTGTGTTTCATACTGTTTATACTTTTATTTTTTCGGGGTTTTTGGTTTTGAAGTGTAAAATTTGTAATATCAAAATGCTTCAAACCAGGTAAATTTTGTGAATAATTTCTGATACATGCCGTGTATGGTAAAATCACATTTTCGTCACATAAATGCAATCTGGCGCCTGTAGTGAAAACTACGTATCAGCATTATTTCAGTATGAAGAAAGGGCATCAGGATGAGTCATGAGGCCTACAGTGTACAGGAAATGGCATCAGGATGAGTCATGTTGTAACAGTATGTTACAACAATTCAGTAATACTATGAGAATGGTTGAAAAAATGCTGGATGGCTTTTGGTGAGCCTATTGTTCGGCGGGAGCCAACAAACCATACAGATGACTGGGACTTCTGCTTGACTCCACTTATAAAGGCCAGATTGTCAGTGAAGAAAACAGGAACAGTTCAATACCCAAATATTCCATCTGCTACTTGACCTATTCCACATTCAGAGATAATTTGTCAACTTTTACTTCCACCTCAACATTACAAACTTAAAGTAGAAAATGCAGCCAGAATGGAAGAAGAAGAACCCAACAAGCGTTCCACATCCCATGGCCGAGATTTAGAGGAAAAAGATAATACACCGCACCGACTGAATCAAGCAGAATTGAGTGACCTCATTCGAGACTTTAAATTGTCAAAAGAGAAGATGTTACTTCTTGGGTCAAGCAATGAAATCTCCAACGTGGGTCTCAGAGTCTTACAATACACAGGATGTCAGACGGATCTGCTTCCTTTTTTTGAGAAGAAAAACCATCAGGTTTTTTGTAGCAACGTTAGTGGTTTGATGAAGTATTTCAATTTGTACCATGATCCTACTGTACGGAGGCAATTCATGGATTTCTCCAAACTTAGTTCGAACGCTGTATTACATTACAACTGTAATCGTCTCCCTTCTATTCTTGCCGGTCATGCAGTTTACTTGAAGGAGACTTATGCAAACATTACAGACCTCCTCGACTCAAATATGCAGAACACAAGTGAAAAATCTGTGTCGATTTCCAAGTCATCGCTGTACTCTTAGTAATGCAACTAGGGTACACTAAACGAATGATCCTGGGCTTGACAGAATTTCGGAGGGGAAAGAAAAAGGAAGCTTGGGAAGCCTTAAAAGGAATTACAGTATACATGGATATTTAGGCAAAAAAGAGATAACTACACTCAGTTGGTGACAGTGCTTCTGGAAAAATACTATCCCTTAGATGTAACATATTCCTTAAAATGAATTTTCCCCTCCTGGTTGTGGAGCCGTCAGTGATAAACACTGAGAAAGATTCCATCAGGATACTTCAGTAATAGAACAAAGATATCAGGGCCTTTGGAATGAAGTCAAGGTTGCGGATTATTGCTGTTTTGTGCGTAGGGATGCTCTAAAATCCACTTTCAAAAAGCAAGCCAAAGAAAACGATCTCATGAAGCCACCACACGATTCTTTTTACACCGAACCACTTGTTAGGTATTTATTCATCAATGTAGAACTCCTAGAATGTAATTGTCCCTATAGAAATTTGAAATGTACTCTCAATGTTGTTAGCATACGTAATTAAAGGTATCGTTTTCTTTTGATGTTAGACTAAAATAATTCTATCTGTAGTATATCACAGACACTAGAGCTAATAAAGACTTTTCTTCCTCATATTCGTTTTTCTTAGAACAAAAATGATAAAATTTGACTAATGAAGTTAACGCAACACTAAATTTTTCATTGGTTTGTTTTATTGAGGAATAAACAACAGAAATCAAATAATTTTGAATTCAACTAAAATATAAAATAAATTTTTCAGAGTGCACATCTTATGATCATGTTTTATGAGTCGCATTTTCACTATTTCTCCAACATTTGCAACCTCTCTTCTTGCTCTAGAGAGACAAGTATTGGTAGCTATGAAAGTGCTCGTCCATGGACTACGTATAGCCATTCTTAACTCATGTGTGAAGGTAACACTAGATTCTAATATTTTTTGTAATAGTGCAGTGCTAAAGACGATTATGAAATTTTTCCATTTTCCAACTATTGAATTTTCATACTGGTAATCGATGAAAAGAATAATAGAGAAGCATTTAGTGATGCCACGACTGCAGCATTTCACGCGAGAGTATATGCTGTGTAACTAAATTCAGGACAGGGAAGTAACAGTTCATTAGAATAACATTAATTACGAATTGCTGGCGTTCATTCCATTGTCAGCTATTCCTGATGAGAAGGTATGCTGCCCCCAAATTGAGTGGAGGAAGGGGACCAAAAGAGCTGATCATGAGCAACTGTTCATGTTTCCGTTGGCGGCGAAACAATTCCATGCCGTGGCAGGGATTTGTAGAACAATGCAACAATGATAAATATTCGTATTCAGTTCTAAGAGCTCACCTAGAAGTAAAAAGTGAGAGACTGTATGTCGAAGTCAAACCAGTTCTACGGATTACGAAAAAGAAAAATGAAAATATGTAGTCTTCAAAATTGAGCGTGTGCGTTTTCTAGCTATACATTTTGAGCACCAAAAGGAATAAATATATTGATGCAATCAAAATAAAAACTTGATCTGAGACATGTTTCCTTTTTTAGCTTACTTGATATGAACATTAAAATTCGAAGAGACCAAACTCAACTATTGGAGGTCTCCATGTGATATTTTAAGAACATATATTGAAGTAAATCGTTTGACTTAGGAATTCAATATTTTAACTTTGCAAACAAACGTTTCCATTATTTTTATAAACCGATTGAATTCCCTTTAACACAAAGGTTAATATAGACTGCAATTTCTTTAACACTATACAGCCGCTAACATTTTATTATTTTAACAGTAAATGTAAATGCAAAGTGCGTTGAATAGAACAAAAAATTATTGAAAAAGTCAATGCCTACAGTTTATTCATCTCTCAGGACAAAAAACTAGCAGGAAACACCATGAAGTGCTCATAAACTACAAAGTTAAATCGAAGCACACGAAATATAGCAAATGGAACAAAAGTGCGATATTTATACCATGGAATAACAGTAATAAAACTGCCAGTGTTTCTAAGAATTCACTCATGAAAGGAATTGGCAAAGGAAAAGCAAAACAATTTCTCGAATATGGTTAAATTTAATTTTTGTTTCCGTTGAAGTTGGAAGAATAGGTCAGACTGACATTACTGCAGAGTCACTGAAGAAAATAAAAAACTGAAGCAACAAACGGTATTCTTCTATTCTTCAAAAACAGCAATCGCCATCACCAGAAGGTTAGGACAAACAAACGCCACTGTCGCCACTCACTACAGCATTTGACTCACTTTCAAGGGAAGACTTTATCTAGCGGCGAGAGCAGCCAAGTATCTCAAAATTCTGTAGAGAAACTCACAGCTTAGGACGCTCGTTTGAGTCAATTGCGCGTCCAAGGCAAGATGGAGAGAGGCACAACGGCCGTAGAAATGCTCCTTGCGCTCCAGACAAAATACTGCATACATCTCTTCTAAACTGCTCGTCTAATGTTCGTCCTACTGTTTAGCAGTACACAGAATCTCCACACTCGTGTAAATGGTGCAGCCGAGTATCTGCTTCCTTGCAATATACACTTTCCAGAAAATGAAATAAGTAACTGATTCTTCAATGCTTATTTTTTAGTTAAACGGTGCATAGGATTTTCAAGGCAAACGATGTGTCCTACTACAAAAGCGTATAGCTCTCCTTTGAAAATAATTTATAAAGATACGTTTCTGGCATTTCAACATTCACTCTTCAATGCTCTGTCTTCACATGAAAGTTTGTACAAATTGTATAAATTTTTATAGACAGGGCGATAGACTGCATTACCAGTTGTAGTGCTACTATACATCTTAGGAAGCAACCGAAAATAGAATAAGACAATAGAAACGAGCTATTTGGCTCATTTTTTGGTTTAAAATGGTCGTCTTATGTATGCACTATCTCCAGAACATCGGACCCTGTATAGAAATGAATTTTTCGTTAATGCAAATTGCATCTAAAGACAATCTAATTTTGGGATTGGCTACAAGGCTGTTCGGCCAAAACTTCTTGAGAACGCTTTAGGGAAGTATTTTAAATTCATACATATGAGCCGGAGTTACACAAGCATGCATCATGAATTTTCCATTGGAAAATTGCACAATAGTTTTCAAAATGCATTCATTTATGTTCCCATAAAGAGAATACACAACTTTGAACAGAGATATCAGATACAAGACGTAACCAAATCCGAAGCAACAACTTTGATCACAATTCTACGTGATCTAAATCGAGACCCAGACGTCAACAGCAATGAGAAAAGACAAAATAATTAAGCCGATCAAAAACTGTACACAACGCCTAACGTTCATAGTTCTATTGAAAGTAGGAACATGATACTTTAACCAGGAATGATGATACTGCCAATAACGTACATATTATTATAAATGATAATATCGGAAACTTGAAGCATGGTAGGAAAAATTCTAGGCCAGGTTTAGAGCTGGTTTACGCGTGAAGATGAGGGATGTCCAAATTACAGGCAAGTTGAGATTGTCTCTACAAAGCACCAAGTATGCTGCAAAGTAAAAAGATGATACCAATACTAGTTGTAAGAAATTGCTGTTCAACAATAAAGTTGCAGTTACAGGAGTACATATAAGAAAAATGAGAGAGAAAAGTTGTTCAAGCTAGGAGGAACCAGCGTTCGTTGTTTAGAGGAAGGGAAAGCGGCATCTGCCTCGAATTTTGATGAGGCCACCCTGGGAAACCGGAGACGCTTCGCCTGCCGAGAATACGGCGCACTACAAAAGACCGGAAACAATACTGGCCTCAGGCGCAGTTCTAGTTTTACAGCCTCAAGAAAAGTAATTTATGACACATTCACAGCGGGATCTTCAGAGGAATGAAAAAATGAAGACATAATACGCCCATACGTAAAATATGCACGAACAGATTTGAATACGTCCAGTTGAAAAAGTAAGTCACAAGAAAATTACTTTAGATTCAGAATGAATTTCTATCCAGAGTAATGATCTCCAACGAAGACCTGTGAATGTTGATGAAAATTGTAGAGATAATAATTTGTTAATGATACGATAAACAATTTAATCTCACGTTACAGGCAGAATTAATATATGAAAACGATTCGCGTTTCTAGTTTATGCATAAAAAACGGAAACATAGATATTGGATAAGCAAGACGGTGATGCAAGTTTAAACAATACATGAACAATTTTTCATCGCAAGGCTAGTCATTAACTATTTTAGATGATGATTAAGATTGCATTCTGTTGAGACAAGAACAAACAAATGAAAAGTATAGCTTAGGATGCGCCAAGTAATGGATGAGCAAATGAGACGAATGGCAGATAAGAAGTCATCATATGTGTACATATCGGTCTACAATGAACTATTGGATCTGCGACGCCTTGCTTAGTCTCACAAGTGAAAACCATAGTGAAAAATAAATATTTCCACTGCTTCTCATCCGATAATAAACTTCACATACTAAAAAACATTTGTCCTCGTGCACTCAAAAGCACAATAGAAAAACCAATTGTTTCTTTATTAATTCTAGCTCAGTGAAACGTGTTTGAAATCTACTAAGTGATTTGAAACCTCCAGTTGTTTGACAGCGAACCATCAAATACTACACAACAGTATGGTTTGGGTATGCACTGAGGCATGTGCGTTAAATAAGGCAGACATAGATCAAAAATAGACTTCGATATACACAAACATACTAAAATTATTTTTTTCTAATTTATATTTTAATATAAAACATAGCTACATTACAGGTCAAGGCTCTTATATCATCATCGTAATTATTTCTTTCTATTTAAGGACACAAGATGATTTTAAATCATCCATCTGTGATGTGAATTCGCAATTCCTATTCTAAAACATTTATCGTGAGTTATTAGAAAACATGAAAGCGAATTGCAAATTCATGGTTCAGAGTTTCTTGCTAGAAATGATATTTTTGCAACTGATGTGCTACTTTACCAAAATCAGCTCGAAATTAAGGCATTTAGATAAACACTGTGGACACCTGAATTTAAACAGGAATTGATAAATGCACGAGAAACATATGCACCACACCGAATATTTATCACGCGTGTGGTGCTATTACGCTAACATATTGTTTAAAGATGTAATAATTTAAGGACTACCTATTAAACAATCCTAATTTAGAAATCCAAATTTTAGATTTCCTTATTCTAGGAACCTTAATTGTTAATGCTAATTTGCCTATGTTTGAGTAACTTCGTGTTCAAGAGATTATTATAGTATTCCTCGTTCGTGGTCATGAGAAAGCGTAATGTTTAGTGTTAAAATCGTAAGAGAAAACCACTGTTTAGCTAAGCCGTTGCTTATAAGGTACCAAGACCAACAGCTTGAACAATCAACAGTTGAACTACATGAGTGAAAGAACTGGTAAACCTTTCAATGAATGTGTATCCTATTCTTCTGTTGACAGGGTTATCCTTCAAAGAGAAATGTAACGATGTAGCGCATAAAATATATTGATGGAAATTGATCTCGTACGCGCATTGAAATGAACACTATTGTAAGATTAAGCAATTCGTAAGTTTGAGAGCCATCAGTTTTTTCAAGCAGGAATATAATCGTCAAAAAAATATCCGTAGTTGATACGGATAAAATTAGGGTTCCATGCTTAGTTATGGATTTTATTGAAAAAGTTCTATAAATTGACAACGAAATCGAACACTAGCATTGGGAAATGATGACTACTAACATTGCTATTACATACTTGACGCCGATAACTCTTGGAAGCTGATATTTCAAATAGCTCTTTCTTTGCTTCATCATGTAATTACAACGATGAAAATTTGAGAAACTTGAAATAAATTGTCCAACAAATCTAAAGTTCGTCAACGTGCTTCCTTTTCAATCCTTTCTATTTCCAGGGAGGAGAACATTTCTGCAAACTTGTTCGAACGATGGTCTGGAATGTGTTTACGGTAATTTATTGCTATTGGCCGGACAAGTTTACAAATGGATGTTTTCTCACTGAGCTTTCTATGAATAAAAAGATCGTCTTCACAAGTTAGATTCGTCAAATACAAGTTGACGGTGGTCGATTTTGACTATTTATATGAAGGGTAATTATTCATATTCGTTTTGAATTTTGAATTACGAACACATCAAATACTCGTAGAATACACATCATGGTCATAAATCACGCACCTTCATGAGTGTTTCAGCAGCAAAATGCAGCTCCTTCAAACATGCTGTAAGGCACGTGATCGCATCGTTAACTTTTCGCGGGCGGAGGCTCAGGCACGTAAGAACAATAAACAAGTGATCGGAGCTGGTTGTAAGTTTGTGGAAAATAATGGATGATCGTTACATGCCAGGAAAAAACTCCAATATAATTGATGTTCTCGAGACACGCTAACTTTCTGTATTTTTTAAGAAAAAGTTGAAATAAATCGTATACATCTTAGTTTCTTTGAAAGAAATAGGCCATACAACTCCTCTTGAAGATTATGAACTCATTTTGTGTTCATGTTGACCTGCCAGTAACAAAAAATAAATAAACACTAATAAGCAAAAGACAATTGGTAACAGCTGTCATAAACTCCTCGAGAACAAGGAACACGTTTTTTTAATTTATAGAACACTTAACCATCAAGAACGGGTGACATTTCTTAGCCACCTTCAAAATTATACCGTCCTTTCCTAAACAGTAAATTAAGAATAAATACAAAATAACAATTCCATTTATAGTTCAACGCAAGTGAATGAGCCTAATCCGTAATCCTAAATCCGTAAAATAATCTGTAAATGAGTCTAATCAAACAAAAATTTCTACAAGTTAAAACCGGCCATAACGACCGAGTAAATGAAAAGTAACTACTACAAAAGATAAAAGAACAGTTGTTGCAGAGTTAAGGAAATTAACACATTAAGTTTTAACCATAATCATTTCATCAGAAAAATTTACAAGCTGATGAGAAACAAAACTATTCAATTCGAGCAATTATTGACTTCCATATTCTATGTCAGCTACAGAGGAGTGAAATGTTCGTTTATGGGAACCAAAATTTCTGCAAAAATTCAAGTTTTCAGAGTGAAGCAGTCAACAACACAGATAAAGATTTACCACAGAACTGGTGCGTATTGCATTGCCCTTTAGAGGTCTTTAGAGGCCTAAGCGTCTGAGAAACCTGACTAGGCGCACATTGTATTACACTTTACAGGCACGAGCGTCAGAAGGGAGCTTTTTACGGCTTGGAGGGCATCGAGGTTGACCACTGCCTGTCCAGAAATGCTTACACGAACAAGATGTACGGCGAGCTTGAGAAACGGTCCCCTCGGCAGTATAAATAACTCTTGACAGTTTAAGAAAAAGAAATTTTCGGACATTTTCATCTATGAGTACAATGGTTTACACAAATAAAAAAGGTGCATCAGAGAAGCCATTAAAATCATATACGCTAAGTTTGGGTTGAAAAGTGTAAGGCAAGCATAATTCTTTACACTAGAACAGGTACAAAAAGCGTATAAACAGACCTTTAGTGCGGGCAGTCCAATGGAAATGCAGATTCAGAATATGCATGATAGCGATTGCTTGAAAGAGCGCAACTGAATTGATCAAAAGGAGGCACCTTCTGTAAATCTCTCTTACGATTGATTATCAATCGTAGTTTGTTTTCCAGCAGACGCTCGTGGAAAACTGAGGTCAGGAGACATTGCTAAAGTGCCAACAGGTATGTTAGAGACAAGTTGTCAAGAAAGTTCTGCGAAAGAAAAACTTCAAACAAAAATTTAGGCTCAAATCAAATTAAATAGGGGAAGTCGGCAGGACCTCATCATGTACTGTATGTACTGTTGAAGATGAATTAATTTGAAACAATTTCCTGTGCTAATCGACAATTCGAAATAAATGTCATAAACATTTGAAATGAATTGAAGCACGCTCATTCAAAACAACAATTAAGTTGTAAATAATTAACCAAAAGCCTTAAAGTATATAAAATTTCAAAAGCGCTTTTGTAACTGGATTACAACGATAAAATTAGGGTTCCTAAAAGGTGTTTCAAGTTTCTTGAGGGAAAATAAATGATTTTATGCACTCTGGACCAGAAAATAGAAATTAATCAAGCGGTAAATCACAAAAAAATGAAAGAAAATCTCAACAAATGAACGAGAAAGATGAAAGAATTTAAATTCAAATGTAGTAATATAAGATGCTGTAGATCAACAGGTACATATGAAAGTTCAACATTGTGAAAAATATTAACACCTTGTTTCAATTATGGCAAGGAGAAATTAGTCGTACTATAAACGAGGAATTTATTGTTTTACTCTTGTCAACATTTGGAGGAATTAATTGCTTGGTTAATCAAATAAATAAACAAACATGCACGAGGGTACTGGGTAACAATAAATAAAGGATTAAACGCTATACAGGGTGGTCCAAAAACAGGTGGACAGTATGTGAAATAGGTTTATGTATCAGTTATATTATTACAATTTAGTTTATTATAACTATGCTATTTGAGCTATATTATTGACAATTTTAGAACTAAAATTATTTCAATTTAATCCGTTTTATTTTCAGATAATTCAGAGAACCCAGCACAACAAATAATTTATATACAAATGAAAGAAAATGGGTGTTACACAAGTATTGGGAATCTCAAAATACTGAAGCTGTTAGAACAAATTGGGCTGAAACATTTGGTACTCAAGCCCCAAAGAGACAAACCATTTACTGCATCCGTGACAAATTTGATGCTACTGGCTCACTCCATAATGCTTCAAAGCTGTGTAAATTGTGGTGGGAAACAGTTTGAGCATCTGCGTTGATAAAATTTAAGTGCTTTTGTATTATTGTTCACTATAAAATTTAATTGTCAATGTAATAATTGTGTTAATAAATATAATTGTATGTATTCGTAATCTCAAAATAAATGCTATCATTTACTGTCCACCTACTTTTGGACCACCCTGTATACTAAAAGGTAAAAAAGAAATTTGAAAAGATGCAAGCACGAGAAACGTCATTCAGTGGAAAAACGTAAAGTGAAGTAAATTATTGCGTGAAATCATTACGTGATGTGATTTCTATGAGACAAGCCTTAATTCCAATTCTAAAAACTATTATAGTGTAAATTTGATCTATGAATATAATTTTTGTCGGCTTCCAACAATTTATTCGTGAATCTTCTGTATGAGAGTTGCTCCTTTTGTATGATGATACTTGAAATCAAATACTTTAAGTGATAGTTATAAGTAGCGTTTAAAAAGTATTGAGTGTTTATTCAAATATGTTTGATGTCAATAAAGATTCATCAATTAGATTTGACTGTGGTTCTTAATTGTTCTGCCGTCTTTAGGAGTACAGAGAATGTATACCGTCACACTAAGCCTAAACAAAGCATGCCACTAGTCTTTTATTAAAACATACTCGGAAAAACTTTTACTCGAGTAATATAAACCCTGAGTATATACGAATTCTTGGAGGAGAACGCGCCGCTTTTGTCCATTATAATGTAGCAAAAAGAAAGGCTTTCTGAAGAAATGTGAGTCGTGCAGGGTTCAAGACCACCCTCGTAACTATTTCATTACAAATTTTCCACGTAAGTGTTGGTGGTCACCAATGCCTATCTAGGACTCTATGTTCTAATTCATTTTTTTCATCAATATTATTTGATATGCTGTTTCATGGAAGATGACCATGCGAGCTGTGGTGTTGTTGCATAGCTTTCGTTTAATAAATTGAAATGTGACAATGGCAATGCGTCTTGATATTTGTGTCAGTATCATTATTCCAATTCTAGTATCCTAGTTTGAAATCATTCTACATTAGCAGAAACTGAAGATATATAAAATTTGTGAGTTTGAATGCAACTTTGAATTTATTACTATATCCCGTAGCAATATTATTATATTATAATATTTTACACTATAGAGTACTATTGTAAAAAAAAAATAAGAAGTCTCAAAAAACGCCAGGAAAAAAAGACATTGAAACAAATTCAACGCAGGCAAGCGAAAGGAACGAAAACTACATAAATAAATAATGAAGGCTTCTGCACTGCTATTTTAGCAAGCCGGAATTGCGTTGAGGTCTCATCAGTTGTGTAAGAGAATCTCCAGAGGCCGACAAGTGGGCTTATAAAATGGTCCGAGTCCGTTATGGGGCAAGATGAGGGCAATAAAAGAGAACATGTAGGGCCACAACATTGCTCATGCACATCAATTGGGTTCTTCATCATAAAGGTCTGGGCCGGATACACCACAGGGAACGATGCAAGGTCGCCCTCCTTTCCTATTGCGTTATGTCACTTTGAGAAGAGAAAACTCGACTTAGCAGATTAGAAAAGTGTGTCTTATGGCAGAATGAGTTTCATTTTCATTGATGAACAAGACAAGTAGATTTGAGACTAAGTTTGGACTATTGATTTTGATCCAGAGCAAGGAGTTATCAATACACAGAAATTCACATACATATTTGCTCAAACATAAATTAGCGTATAAGCTCAGTAGCGAAACGAAGAGCTCATGATACGCTGTCGTATTGTTTGTTTAATTTTACATGCATAGTAATGAAATCTAACAGAACGCAGTCTAGGATGCTAGTCTCAGCACGGAAATAAAATGAAATTTACAAGAGTTAACATGGAGTACTACGATCAGTATTCATGGGGCTAAAAGCTTAGGTTGGTAATATCATTTACAAAAGTTTATCAGCGAAACAACACACATTAATGAGGCTCACAATGCAATGCAGCCGAGTGTTAACTCGTAGTGTATTACCCTTTTTTACAGTATACGCACCAACATTTCCTTGCAAAATCTGCAATCCTTTCAGCTTCAGACTCTCAAAGAAGAACTTTGATCCACATGGAGTCAACTCCTCAAGAATGTACGAAGTCCAGAGACCACAGTTGTGTTACAAAACATTAGTTTAGCTACAGTACACGAATTATATATAGTCTATGCTACGTTTATTACTACAAGCTTCCCCTACCTACACCAACGACCGCAAAATTGTCATTTGTAACGTCCTCATTCCTGATAGGTCAAACAATAACGAGTGACTACAAAAAATGTCTCGTACGTACAGTCTTTGTGCTGAGAGTACTGGCCATTAGTCAAGAAGCTGATCAGTTGATCCTATCTAACTAAATTTAAAAAGACTTCGAGCAGAAAAGAAAAAAATTGTTTTTAATAAAATTTATACAAAAAATGAGATGTTATTCTGTTTAGATTCATTACTATAAAATATTTCAGTAATACAATTTTTATAGTAGGTAATGTAATAGCGATGGATACGGTCGAACGACTGGAGCAAATCAAAAAATAAAATTAACAAAATATCAAAAAATCTATTATTCCAAAGTAAGTCATATTTGTCGCAGATTATAATTTAGGTTTGCAAGAGCAGGGACTAAATTGAAAAAAATGAATACCCAAATGAGGGCGAAACTAAGTATCGATTTCTAATTCGCTGTCCGACCGCTTAGCATGATGTGAGGATAATCATTTAAAATCAAATTATGATCGTAATTTACGAAAAGTTTCATTGATATTGATAATATTAGAAAAATATTCATTAAAATCTTTGAACTACACACATCGAAGATCCAGCCAAGTGCACCAACTGCTTCTACTCGAAGCTAAATGCAAACGTCTTCACATTTCAATGCCTGAAATGTTTCACCACAGTAGCAACTATTTTTGTCTTTTGCAAATTTCCCAAAGAACGTCAAAACTTTCTCCGAATCTTTCCCTTGAAGGTCAATATCACAGACTGCGTTGGTTGGGGGCGCAGTCAACCACTGCTAAGACGTTCCTTGGCATCTTCTGTCCCCAGAAGCCGCTTCAAAAATTCCATGCAGTTGGCTATTGACATTTCAATCCTCCGCAATTGCGAAGTTCAATTCGACCGTGAACTAAAACGTGAATAAAGTTTCTCGTTTGTCTGCAACGTTACTTGGATGAATATGAAACTTAAATTAATAGATTACAATTGCGAGCAATATCAATAACTGAGATATCTTCTGATACGAAACACGTCTCCAAATTTCAGTAAATAATATGTTAAAAAAGTTATTTTTCATATTTTGAAGAGAAAGCATCAGTTTTCATGAGTGATAAAACGAAAATACGCAATGCTGTTTTCATCAATATAGCTGCAAGAGCTAGAGAAAGTGAATCAATCTATATTATCGAGTTCATTACTTACATCATTTTTCATTTATACCAAGTTAACCCGTAATTTCCGCTCGATCAAGATTTAAGGTGATTTTCAAAGTAGAACTCGATAACAATTCAATTTTATGGCACCATTTATTAACCAATTCTACAGTCTAGATTGACACAACCCGCTACCATCTGCAACAGGGGCATTATAAGCACCTCTAGGAAAATATTCAAGTCGAGCTGAAGACGAGAAATTGAAACTCGATGATACACGAGTAAGTGTATCACGTATATCAGCCATCACGTACATCAGTCACTCCCACGAGTGAAAAAAGGCCAAGAGTACGAGACAGCATAACAATGAAACTCCAACAGGCTCCTGTAACTAGTGCTGCCGATTAGAAAATTAGTGGTTATAAGGACACCCCTCGAGATTATCATAGTACTATAATATCTTGAGGACAATAGATGCTATCACTATACTCATGAGAAGAGTTCAGTAATCTTATACATCCCATGAGTAGCGCCAAGTCCCTAAACTAGGTCACGAGAAATCCCTATACCTCACACTTATGCAGATGATTTCCTCCGAACATGTTAAACATTGATGCCATATGCAGGGCAAATTTATTGCACTAGCTAGATGAAGTACAGAGGACGGCATAATGATCTAATATATTTGCAGATGTAATGGAAGTAAAAATAGAGTAGAAAACAAAAAATGCACTTTCATTTTAAAAATGAACATGTAATGCTATTTGGTTTCATTTCCCTTTGAATTGCTAAGAAAAAATGGATACTATTTGAAACACATTTTTTGTTCTATTCTATTTCGATGTCACTGAACCTACAAATAGGGCAGATTTTTTTGCTGTACCCTGTTTAAAATGGACGTACGCTTGAAAAGAGCGAAGACTTGGGTCACTGGAAATTTGTGATGAGCACAACTCCGACTGAAACCTACGATCAGCAGGCAAGCTCGTAGGCGATGGTTGGATTTCCTCGGGTCGACCAACTCTCTTTCGCTTTTCGCCTTGAACAAGGAATGTCAGGAATCTTAATTTCTGGAACCTGGTAAAAAATATCCGCTGCAATAACAAACCATCCACCCTCTTCCAGCCCCTCCTTCTCGCTGCCCTTTCTTTTTTTTCTCTCTCTCTCCCATTCACAGTCAAACTCTCTTTTCAGAGTTAGCCAAGATTTGCGGGTCACACTTTACTCACCGAAACAATTCCAAATTGACTTCTGTGCAAGAACAGTTGTTGGTTTAAGAGATAATAAAATAAGTTCTTTAGCGGGCTTTTTAGCACAGGATCGAAGATTTTAAACGAAGCTCTGTAGATTTCATTAAAGGAATGAGAGATGTCACCGAACAAATGAATCTCAGAGGATTATGGCCAAGTTAGAAATGCCGTCTAACTTAGTAAAGTGCTGATTAGTATTAAAACAGTAAGCCATTTACACTAACTGTGAATTATGCGAATTATAAAACATTAACAGGTCTTGTTACTTTTTGGATTACTCAATTTTGTTCGCTATGATGAATAGAATCAAAACAAATCCGATACTGAAATAACTATCATATTCATTGTTTTTCTTCAATAATGCAAAGTTCTATTTCAGCATAGTAGTCCTATGGATTTAAACCATGATGACGGAGGACTAAATGCTCAAAGCGTCCAAACAGACCGAGTTGTTAAAAAGATCTGATTTAAATTTATTAAAACTGAGATAAATTAAAACCCGAGAGTCAGCAGATTAGAAAGTTTAGGGACAGGTTTAGACTTGCTGAAAATAAACAATCGTAAGCTTATGACCATGAGTAGAAGTGAAGAGTAAATTCTATCCACTGAGTTAAGGATTACTTCACCCAAGGTCTATTAATTACGTGTACCTAAAAGAAAACTACAACTCTGAACTCAGTTTAACCTTGAATATTTACTTCTATGTCGGTGTTCAATTTCTTAGTCGTAACAATTACGGAAATGACTTTCAAGTTTCCAAATCAACACAGTCTGTTAATTATACTAAAAGTTGGAAGAATATTGAAAAATGTTGAGCTATAAATTTCAAAAATGATGGAAAACTAGCATTACTACAAAAAGCTAAAAAAGGACTTCCACAAGAGGAATCATTGCAATTCTGGTATCATCCAATTCACATCCATTACTTGAACTGCTGAAGATTTTTCAAGCACGTAACGTAGCTCATGGACACACACACAAGAACAAGTACAACATTCCACCAAATTTCTAAGGAAGAGGCCGAGACTCCGTCATGTAATCACACGCTGAGGAGGCCGAGACTCCGTCATGTATCACACGCTGAGGAGGCCGAGACTCCGTCATGTAATCACACGCTGAGGAGGCCGAGACTCCGTCATGTATCACACGCTGAGGAGGCCGAGACTCCGTCATGTATCACACGCTGAGGAGGCCGAGACTCCAAGTAATCACACGCTGAGGAGGCCGAGACTCCGTCATGTAATCACACGCTGAGGAGGCCGAGACTCCGTCATGTAATCACACGCTGAGGAGGCCGAGACTCCAAGTAATCACACGCTGAGGAGGCCGAGACTCCGCCATGTAATCACACACACAGCATCTAATGTGAAGAAACTTCGCCTGCCGGTTCTTAACATTGGGAGACCACGATCAGCACTGGGATACAAGCATACCTTTTCATGGTACTATAAACACATGCAATTGATTCCCCTGAGAAAACCAAGTACTGTATGGTACTATGCGTTCACCTCGTTGCAAGCAGAGAACCAAATAATGGATTCTTTTTACAGTGATGCCGCAAAGAATGAATATTTGACAAAATATAAGCATTAATTTTACGGATAAAATTTGCTAGGAGTAAATCTGATTAGAAAATTACATGAATTTAATGGTGGGTCAAACTCGTAAGTCAGTTTTTCTGCATAAGAGAAAACGTAAAACTGTTAACCATATTTTTAGCATTACTATGTTATACATTAAAACGTCAACTTATTATAAGCATTAAATATGCATTGTGCAATTGTTATTACTGTGTGAAAAAGAAAACAACTCAATCTCCAGGAAAATCCGCAGAGAAATAAATTATGGCACACCAACGTGAAATGAATTTAGTACTAATATATTCAGTATTTAATTCATTCCACAAGAAAATTGCGTATAGAAATGAAAAGACCCACAGAAAGTAAATTGGTGGTAACAATTTATTGCGGTAGCCAACAAAAAATGTATTAAAAATACCAATTATAAAATCGACTCACATACGAACAGAAATTTCACACCGGTTGACACGAGTAGGCAAGTTTTTGGAAGAATAGCCGTGTAGAGACTGCTGCAAGTGGGCGCACAAAAAAGATGATAAATTGACGAATAATAGACAAGGGTAAGGAAAGCACTCGAGCTCGATGTTGAGGTGGTCCAACGTACGTCAACCTCACTTTGCGAGAGAGAGTGTGTGTTTGTGTGTAATAAAAAAACCCCTCTAACCTGTTAACTGGTGAAATGTTCTTAAAAAGTTTTCTATAACAAGATTCAGAAACTGCCCGGATGGCAATATGTCAAGTGCAGCAAAATAATTTACACAGTCGTAAAGTTAATAAAAATGTGAGTGAATAACGAAAATTGTTTTCATTGTCAAAATATACAAAATGTTTTTGTTTTATTTTTCAAGAGTTACATCAGTCAAACGGGTACCGTTACTATGTTTTGTCTTCATTAAATCAGTAAATGTGTAAAACCCTCGTGCTGCACACCGTAGCTATGAGGGCAGCCATACTTCCCAAACAGCTGCCATGGCAACAATCTTTAACAACAATCTTTATTTCCAATCGAGTACACAGTACATAGACATTAGTACATTGGTTTTTCAAATTCTTAAGGTTAACATTCTAAGAGTAGGCGTGATGATGAGCTCCATGCGACAATCCCGGGAGGTTGATGGGCGTCTTCATGGTTGAGTGCTCAGCGGGTTGAGTACACGGCGCGGCGTACGAGAAACAACTCGTGTCCATAGCCGGGTTCGAACCCGCGGTTTTTCTACATGAAGCAGAGACCCGATACAGAACACGGGCCGCAGACCACTCGACCACGGTGGCTGCAAGCCTGAACTGCCTGTTCCTAAACGAGCTCAGGAATCCTAACAATCCCTCCCCCAAAATGTCTGGTTAATGGTTGTTCTGAAGCTTTATAATTAACACTTGGAGACCCTTCGTTCAATCCTTCACGACCTGTAGATGACGAGTCTTCAGTGTTAATAGTGATGACAACGTGCCTATGGTGCCATCTTTATGTACCATCCATCTCTGATCTTAATCTATCATCTTACTGCGTTCTTATAGCATCAATGACAAACCTGTATACGTGATACAGTCTATAACAGCACTTCCCAAACCAGCGAGATACCCTCTTCATTAGCTCTACAGAAGACGAACTTCGTAATTTGTGTCTTCTTTTAAGATTTTGCTTTCGAACAACGCTGCAGACGCCCCGCTTTCATACAAGCTACGTACTTGCACAAACTGCTGCGATATCACAAACGAATGTCATTTAAAACAGTATAATTCAGTTTTTTTATTTTTTTCTGGGGAACGCTCTTTCGCACCAAAAATACTAGCACCACTAACATATTTTATCATTGTACAATGACACTGAAAATTAAAAATTTTGAGACATTTTAAACCTATTCATGAGCTTCATGCCTAAATAAAAATGAATAAGTTCTAATGATTCATAGATAGAATCAAGAAAAAACACACGCTGCTATAGTTGTATGAAGTTTGCATCACTCTACAAGTTTCTATCTGAGCCTATGCGATATTAGTGTTGACTAATTTGTAACACCATTCAACAACGAATTTTGTTGCCACGAGTTAGGAAGGTTCCTAAGCTTGTTCTACTCTTGTACGACGTCTGCCTCACTAATAAGACAAGTCTGTCTCGACTAATATGCCACGTCAGTTTCGATTAATATGCTAAGTCTGTTTCCGCTAATACGCTCAGAAATCCGTCCATAATGGATGAATGAGAAGACGACGGCGGGTGACCGCGATCAGCACTGGCATTTGATTGCTCCAATTTGCTTGTGAGAAGGAGTGTCAAAACGCTGACAAGCTCTCTCTCCAGAGTCCCTCTAATAATAGACTCATATGTCTGTCTGACTTCTCTGCTCTTCGCTGACTTTGACGAAGATCAAATCCGTCGTCGTCAAGCCTTGAAGAGAAGTAGACGCTAACTGCTTCTTGGTGCCCATGCCCAACCTCCCCGCCACCTCATCTATCGCCCCTAAGCGGAATCACTTAGATCAGTTAATGAGATAACGCCGAATCAGCAAATCGAATGGTGTGTCTCAAATGAGGATTGAAGCATCGCTCAAAGCAGCGTGGAAAGCACATCGCCTTTCGCAAGACACGTCGCTCTATGCCTGTCTCAATCACTTAGTCATGTACATATGTTTTCTAATATAAATATACCTGAACTCTTATAGTGGCCTCCACGACCTGAAAGGAACTAAATCGCTCAAAAGCTACAGACTTAATTACGAAAATTTAATAAACCTCTGAGTACCCTAAAAAACATTATGATTAAGCAATTAATCACTCTTGAATGTAATTTCTACGGGAAGAAATAGATAATTTTTCACCAAACTTGTCCATCCAATGGCGAAAATGTTCTAACCGTTAAAACGTGTTTAAAAAACACGTGCAGGTGTACAAGTAAATTTAGAGATAAACTTTCACTAATTATCAGAATATTCATCACAAAATCACAAATTGAGTACACGATTACGTAATTGATTAAAAGTTTACAGTGAAAATTCCGATGAATTTTCGACAAAATGAAATTCTTTCGATACCGCCTTTCAGTGATTTCACTGAAATATTTGCCTTTCGATATTTCAGTGTGAATAAATCCAAACATTTTGCTGTCTGTGTTTTTTGATAGAGAGGTGATAGCTTTCGTGAAGTTGTGTACAAGTGAAAAGTACAGCAGTAGTATTTTTTCCAGTTTCCAGACATTAAAAATCTGATTAATTTAGAATAAATTTCGGAGAGAAACGAAGGAAAGGGTTGAGAATCTGGTTAAGAAGTAATTATACAGCATAAAATAGGAATCTATTGTTGCAGTATACATGTATACTCGGATGTGCTTCACGTGATGCTCACAGATGTGTACAGTTTTCGTCCTCACAGTTGCAGAATGTGTGACGTAATAGACAACTGGCTCAGCGACTGCAACGGTGTTCCATTTGGTCACACAAATCAAGTTTTCATAAAATGAAGGACACATTGAATTCGGTATCAAAAAATCTTAGTAAATTTAAATAAATGAATGATTACATGTTTCATCAGTAATACTCCCTCTGGTCACGAACAGTTGGTTCATATAATTTGTGTCGTTGGTTAGAAACAGTCGGTGAAGAGAGAGGAGTTTAAAAAATTATCTCATACACTCGTTAAGTACTTAAATTTATAGAGTAAAAAAATAATTAATTAAAAAAAATAATTAATTTCCCGATGGTTTCCAGAATATCAATGTCGAAATGTTTTCCCGATTACGCACAAATTGTTTCTGAAAAGAGGGAGGGCTTTAAAGTGGTTGGGCCCAGTAACTTTCATCGATAGATATTAAAATACAATTGATGGTATGTCCATTACCAACCACACTGGTGGACAAAGAATTTGTAAACCCCATAAAATACATGCAAATAAGAATTGCAATGCACGTAACTCAGAAAGTATTGTTGTCCCCCCTCCCGTAAACACAAGAAAAAAGTTTTTGTGAGAGAAGTATTCTAAGGTTGAATCTCAGCCTTATTAAGAAACCTTGTTTGATACAATCATTCGCAATTCCTCTCACGCTCAATTATGAAGCCTAATGGCGTGCCTTCAAACATTGAACGCTTGTTTTTCGCCCATTTATCTCTGCATTTCTAGAATCCTTTTTAAGGAGCTTGAGAACATTCCAATTAACATATCCCTCAAATTGTGATTAAATACTGATAAACTAAGGTAAAATACCCAAAGCAAGGAAACTTTACGCAAGCACAAATTAAATCGAATAAGCACAAGAGACTCGACGTGTTAGCTCAGTTCTGTAAAAACAAGCCACGTATCATGGGAGCCGTTGAGGCCTTCCTTAATTAATGACTTGTTGAGGTTGCGGTGGCGATATCGATGTTCTAATGACTCGATCTGTAAAGTTATTCGATATGAAATATAGATTTGAATAGGAGTGAACAGCGTTCGTATTACAAGCCATGGCATAAAAGCCATGGCGAGTATGACGTAAAAGTACTCAGTTTTGATAGATTAACATTCAACTCATTTCAAAATTTTAAATGCACTATGACATGGCCTACTCGATTTTATCAGAAACTAACTTTTTTCAAACGTCATAAAGAACCAGAATGAATAATATTCACAAGTTCCATTGTTTTGAAACTATTACTTGCAGACTCTGCAAGTAATAGTTTCCTTTTCCCTTAAACTTTTGGCCTTAAATATAGGTAGCATTTAAATATAGGTAGCATTTACCAATAGGCGTGTGTTTTTATTAAGTTTCGAATGTTTCAACACACTGACACAGCCGTATACTGAGGATAAAATGAAAAAGAGAAAAAAAGATTTTCAGTGCAAGTTGAAAGTAAGTTTTACGTGGTGTAAATCTTAGATATACACAACATAGAACACCCTTTCAAAATACAAAAACCTAAATATTCGATTGCATTCGCCACATCGGCAGATGTTTTAAGTTATGAAAAAATAAGGCCAGTGAGGAGTACAAAAATCTTGCATACATTTCACAGTTCAAAATACAGAAAAAAACGTACCCTATTTTGCAAGGTAGTGGACAAGAGTTCCAATTCAATGCACGTGAGATTACGTACATATGTATCTCTAGACAGTGAACAAAATGTTCATGTTGTGTGTGTGCAGGAGGGCAGTAAGTGGTCGTCTTTGAGAGTCCAATAGCAGATCTGTCTGGAGGAGACACATTCTTCCTTATTGCCGCCATCGCGCACTGATGACCGGCCAGGCAATCAGCTTGCATCCCCGGGATTTGCCGTTCAGGCCTTCAAACAAGAGGATGTCTGCTTCCTTGAACAGCTGCTCGTATACAGTCGACGCCAGAGGACTATATTCTTATCAAAATAAAGACATTAGAATGAAAGACTTATGAGTGTAACGAGAATTGTTGGAAGATACCATATCCAATTCAAATGATTAGGAAGGAACGAAAATTTCACGAGAATTACGGATCAAACTACGATAAGAACATAAAATATGTAGAATGGTATTACTAAAACATAATATTCTTAAGAGTTAAAATAGAAATAGTTACATATAGATAATATGAAAAATCAGGTGACCAAAAATGAAAGGATGTGCATACATCACAAGAGGAATAAAGTCAGACTGACCTGCACTAATAAAACAACATTCACTACACAAATTTTAGTCACTAAAATAGATAACACCTACATTAGCAGCTTTGTACAGTTAATAGTTGCTCCCACAGCGATGAAATAAAACAGCATTTACTAACCTACGCCCACTTATACTAGTATAAAATAAATATTTGCAAGTAACTCGCGTTCGTAAGAGTGAAACAATCACGCACTCAATCTCGTCACTCATCTGAGTTGACGGAAACTAGCACAGATTCAACTCTAATTTAGGGACAAATTGAACAGCTTTTCAAGACCTTGGCTCCTCAACTTAACTTCGGCAGTTGCAGTAGAGCATCAAAAGAGACGAAAAACTGTGATGTTGAGCATAAAAATGAATTACTCTTAAATGTACGAAATTTTACAAAATACCAGCGGCTTCCACACACGATAAATAAATGTTAATTGGTAGAACTGGAGCCTAAAGACTTCAAATAGGCTTCTGGCAAGTGTAGTCACACTCAGCCCACCAGCCTGGACTCCAGCAACTGCACTGCAGCTTAGGTTCTTGTCAAAATTTCGGTTTCTCTGAAAAGGTTCACAAAACTCATATCAGTGTTTGTTCAGGAGTGTGATGATCTCTGTTCGAATCCCTGTTTTTAGAGATCCTCTAACAATAAATGAGGCGCAACGTCCTGTAACACGAGTCCCTGCTTCTGCAGTGGGTAGTTGTAAAGATACATTACAACCTAATAATGTCTTTCAAAAATGTCAATAATTAGGAATTGAATACAACCTAAGAATTGTAATACTGTCGAGACGAAAACACAATTCGCAAA
Source organism: Trinorchestia longiramus (assembly GCA_006783055.1). Taxonomy (NCBI): domain Eukaryota; kingdom Metazoa; phylum Arthropoda; class Malacostraca; order Amphipoda; family Talitridae; genus Trinorchestia; species Trinorchestia longiramus. The sequence continues at coordinate 210,645 of VCRD01000222.1, forward strand.
GGTATTTCCCTTGAAGTTCTTTAGTCACGCAGTTTTATAGGTTATGTTAATTAAGAAAAAACATCATCAATGTTAACTGTTTGAAGAACGCTCTTGCATTTTTATCAGAGATTTTCATGACCGTCTGAATATAATTAGTGATTTTTCTTTTTAAATCGAAGCGCAACCAGTAATAGCCAACGATGTCACTCAACCGAAGAAAAATTCCCAAAACACAGAAATTGGATAATAAATATGAATGAGCAACTATTTACCAAGGTTCCAGTACTGTGCCGACATTGCACACAGTATACCAATCAAAAACCCTATGACAAGAAAATGAGAATTTAACGAAAAACAATTGGGCAATAAACAACCGTGACAGACAACGCATTTCTGAGTATCTTTCGTAGTGGATGGAAAATCATTTTCTTGATAGGAGATCTTCAAACCAATGCAGTTTTATATCTAGAATAGAATATAGCAACAACAACGAACCGTTTGGTTCATTTTTGGGTTACTACCTAAATCCCATGCAGTCTTAAGTAAAGGCATAAATCACGCACATACACCTTAATCACGCAAAACCATTTCAGAAACGCACACGCACTTTGCTCACGCACAGGTATTTCAGTTACGGACATGCACTGCAATTATACTTGGTCCCAGGAGTTAGTGATATAAAATCAGCACATCACATTACTGGGGGGGTTTCTTATCCAGTATTTGTCGAGACTATTTTAGAAAGTATTCACACTGCCAGTAGAAACGATGCTTTCGGGGTGTTGGTTCCAAGTTTTGGCAATTTTAATTGGGAAGACGTTTAAAGCTTTGGATGCCTTGAAGTTTTTAATTGTTATTTTCTGGCCGTTATTTGGCTATCGTCTCTGTCGGAAAGCCCTTCCAGGGTAACATCATTAAGGCCGCTGAAATATTTGTAGGTCTCAATGAATTATCCTCGCAGTCTTCTTTATTCCAGGGAGATAAGTTCAAGCTGCTGAAAACGCCTTTCGTAGCTAAGATTGTGGAATTCAAGAATTATTTCCGTTACTTTAAGCTGAATTTCCTCATTTTTGTTAACATCTTTTGTAAGGTGAGAGACTAAGAGTTGCAGACTGCATGAAAAAGTAACTCGAAATGCACTATGTTTTGAAACTGCCATAGCAATGATTGTAAAATAACATTCTCAAAAGATAAATGATAAAGATTCTCAAAGTGCAAAAGTTCAACGAATGAAAGCCAATCCTTATAGAAATACTATGAAAACAACACTTCTGAAACTTACACTCATAAAGTGCCACACAAGCCAAATTACTTCATCAAGTTTTCAAGCCTAGCCTCAGTACAGGCGCTCAATTATTCAAGAGCAGAAAATCGGAAAATGAATTAATGTACAGAAATACTAGTGCAAAAACTGAGATGCAGGATCCAAATGACGTCACAGCGATGCAGAGCAGCGCAGTCAGGTCTAGCAGCACAGTCAGGTCTAGCAGCGCAGTCAGGTCTAGCAGCGCAGTCAGGTCTAGCAGCGCAGTCAGGTCTAGCAGCGCAGTCAGGTCTAGCAGCGCAGTCAGGTCTAGCAGCGCAGTCAGGTCTCACAACTTGGCAACAAGAAATTTATTACAACGCAATATTTATTCATGGAAAGGTGAACAGATATCGAGCTTTCCCACTCCCACCAAAGGAACTCAATAGCTTAAGCGCATCCCTTCATATTTCTCTAGACCGACAGAGTCAACACCTACATTGAGAATGTGTAGAGGCAGCAGGCACACGGTACAATGCAACAATCTTTCGGCTTCCCTCCAGGAAGTATTTTAAATTACCGAACAATTGCAACAATGCATATTTAAATGGACAATCAACGCATCCCAACAAGGAGCACCTCAAATATTTAAAAATATGTCAATTCGTTTTTTCTTGCGTTGTACTTACTATTTACTTAATAAAAAAAATCGATTCGCTTAATGCAAATCTCTAGGAAATGTTGATAAACGTACAGAGTGATTTTACACAGAGTAACCTGCCCAATATCTACACTGTAATCAACAAATATAAATAAATTGGGTAATAATGCTATTCCAGATAGAATTTACAGGTTCCCTGATGCTTAAAAAAGGCCATCAATACAAACAAAAGAATACAAACAAACTTGCACACAAGAGGCAACGCAGTGAACAGCACCACAGGGTGTAAATAACAATCAACTTCGAAATTCATTTAACTATTGAAGTCAAAAACTTTACGAGAGATTTTAAAAAATGAACAGCAAATCTCAACTAAACACGACATACAAACATAACGAGAATGAAAATCGTGCATTGACTACTATGTTAGCATTGAATGCTAGCCTACACACCATAGACTTTGATGGTGAATTCAGAGCTAGCGTAGACACCATAGTAATACATGGCGACTAATGCAACGGTAAGTGCTTGTATGAATTCAAAATCGAGTTAGTTGGGCAGTGAATAGCTTCAGCAAACAAACTTCAATTTAATGAGTCACGCAAACTAAAATACGAGTATGACATCAGTTCGCTCTAACAACTAATCTACGTAGTGTTGACAATGAACTTGCGGTCGGTAGTTCAATTAAGATCACGAACACATATGCAATTAACACTGCCGGTGAATGAGCTTCACCTCTGAAGTATTACTAAATGTACAAGGATTGCACAAAAAATGGAAACACTGCGTGAAATACATGCTTGAAAAAAATGTTTTTTCTAGTGAAATGCGTAGGTGGAACTCGTGTTCTCGCCTGGTGCCACCTATACAACGCCGTAAATACACTGCGCTGGTCAGTCTTTGTCGAGGCATTGTTCTGTGAAGTTGCAATTGCACCAAGTCAGAGCTAGTAGACATAAAACGCGGACGAATTGTTGGAGCGCGTATGTTGGGTGCTTCTGTAAGGAAGCTTATGTGTTCAGTGTTACAAGAGGTACTGTTTTGAAGATTTATTCTGCATATTTGAAATGCGAAACACAATTCGCTAAATCAGACAGGGGACGAAAGTGTTTGTTGAGTGATCATGGCAGACAGTCATTAACACGTTGACTCCGAAGTGGTACGTATGTGTACCACTTAGGTTAAGTTCTGTAATTTTTTCAGATCCTTCTAGTGACCATGCGTACAAAGTGAAGTTTTACACCAATCAGGCAATCGGAGTCAACGTGTTAAGGAAGATTGTGACAAAAAAGAAGAAAACCACAGTTGCAAAAGTTACTGCTGAAATGAAGGTCGAGCTCACAAACCCTGTGGGTGCCAACACAATAACAAGAGAGCTTTATAAGCAAAGTATTTCTCGCTGAGCTGCAATTCAAAACCATTCATCTGTATTTATCCACTCCGAGAAGAATGTAAGCTGTTTTGGATGCCGACGGTTTTCCTTCACCATATTAGGCTAGGGACCATGATTTTCAGGTGTTTCCACATTTTTTCAACCCCGTTACATGAAAGTAAATCATTTTTACTGACATCACAATGTCATCACTGACATTTTACTTGGGAGTACAATAATATACAACTTAATCGCCTTCACTCAGCGTGTATAAAAGATGCGATACGTAAAATAACTTAACATAATTCATCGGGAAGACCTCATTTTATTTTGCCGAACGGTTTAACTAGCAGAAACATGACATCAAATGAAGTGTTTCGCAAAAGTGTAGATTAAGTCAAGAAAATCATCAATTCAAGTAGTCTCAGCTGGAACTGTTGAAAAAAAATTACAATAACTAAAAAAACTTAAAACTCTAAAATTTAGTATATATTTACTATACACGAGTATATTTATTTCGTATACACAGTACATACATAAATAGCATTTTGTAGCTCAAGTCATAGTCATTAATAAGGCAAACCTCAAAAAACTTTAAAAGTGAGTGCCTAAAGGCTTATGTACTTCAAACAGTAAGCAGCTTTGGGTCAGGAATAACACATTTTGTCTTACGATTATGTATTTTTCTATATATAAATTGAAATGGTAAAAACTGAACAATTATTGAATGAAACACAAGACAAAATTTCTCAGTTATTTCTAGCCCAAAGCCGCTCACTGCTTGAAATCTCATAAGCATGGCAGTCTCATCAAAGTTTACAGAAATTCCGTGAAACACATTCCAAATAAATTTAGCAGTCCAATCTATATGAAATCGATATCGCGTTCCAGATATCAATACCTTTGAATTGTTCAGTCTTCCTTTACACACAGAAAAATACCAAGCACACACATTCCTTAAACCTAAAAAGAACTGATAATTAAAACAATATCGAAATTTCTGGATAACAATGCAGGTTTTACTCTCCATACTAACTATAAAGATAATTATTGACCAAAATTGTGCTCGTGTTCATAATCCCTGAAAGATAGTTTCCATTTCTCCTGAACTTCAAAACGTCCTTGCATCATACGAAGAATTGAATAAACCTCAAGGAATCGATCCTTGCCGTAAGTACAAAATTTGGCCTTAAAATATTTGAAAAAACATTCCCTGTTTAACGTACACACTAATCCACAGGAACCCCATTTCAGAGCAAAAAAAAATCTCGGAAGTGATGGTGCCTTGCGTAAAATGTAAAAAAAATCAGTCGCATCAAGTGTTGAAAACATGGCATGCGACAGCAACAGCGGAAACAATTACTAGACATGGCATGTAAACGCAGCTTCAGGACACGGTCAGCACGGAGAGCCCCATATCATCACCCTAACGCAGGCTAAGTCAAGACCAGGGGAGGACAGCGAGTGAAGCTAATGACTGAGCCCATCGTTGCCAGAGCGAGGTATTCAGAGCACCATGTAATTATAATTTCAGTGAAGTAATAATCCAAAAGACGAGATAAAATCCAAAAGACAGCTATCATGGAGAGCATTTAATTAGTAAGGCCGGGCGCATACCACGTGCGCTCCAAGTTTGGTAGCAGAGGGAGGTTTCCCTCACAGCATCGAGAAAGGAGGAAGTGGGACTTCAGAGAAAACTACTCGGTGCACCTTATAAATAATTTAATGAAACTCCAGTGAAACCCCTCAGTGCGTCTTCTACGTAGATGATGTAGCCTCGGGTGAAAGATACTCTTTCAGGAATGATGAAGCTGAATCATTTGAATGCATACACGAACATACACACACACCCGCGCAGCTCTACTCGAACGTTCTAGTATAGTAAGATAGGCGAATATATATATATATATATATATATATATATATATATATATATATATATATATATATATATATATATATATCAATACCATAGCACAATCAGATAATTATACATATAAATTCCATAATACTAGCAGCACGCCGTGTTTGTCTAACACAATAAGAGTAAATTTAAGAAAATTCTAACGACATTCGCTGCTACTTTGATGACTCTCTCAAGTAATTTGATCTCATACGTACAGTAAATATTTAATAAATAAACATACTCATAAATTGAATTACAACTCAAAATTTCCCTCTCCCCTTCCACTACCAAGAACATTTGGCAATGTACATTGTGTGTTTGTTTCCTTTTATGAACACGAGAGTTTCCATATGATATAACTATATGTTTTCTGTAGTATCAAATTGCCGGATGTAGAACTAACTTTCCATTTGTCAGGGATCAACGCTTGTAACATTAATACTAGTATTAATACTAGTATTTGCACCTAAACTACCTGACTCCTTCTGCCATGCTGCTGAGCAGGCAAATTGCTTGCACTAAGTTCCAATGAATGATTTTAGTCGAAATTTATGTCGGCAGGAGTCAAAACTTTTATTTTTTTTCCACTCAGTAGACTACACGTTTTATCCTTTTGAATTTTCTAGCAAAGTACTTCAAGTAGACGATTGAGGTACCCAACATTCAATTCGATACTCGTTTAGTCCCCATTATAAATTTTGATAGTCCATCTTTCGATTTTAACGTTTATTCTGTCTGATTTGACAGATGAAAAGCACATTAAACTGCATACAAATAGTATACCCTTTTCAATTTAAAAAAATGTGGTGCATATAATTAAAATAGAGAATAGTTCTAATATGAGAATCTCTACACTGATAAGTACACTTTGCTTTAAGATTTCCTTCAATCCTCAAAAATTTAATTCTCATGTCAATTGAACTCGTCTACAAAGCCTTAATACAAGTCACAATACAGTAATATTCCCTGCCTTAAGATATAGCTTTTGTACTATTTGTATGCTTTCAAATCGTTAAACCCGAGAATTTTGAAGAGCATCATCTTGATCGGAAACAGACGGAGGAGTGGATCCAATAACACGTCAAACACGCAGCTGCGCTTCGCTGAAAGACGAAGAAGAGATTTTAGACTAAAAACGACCCTCCAATTCCAGGAATGCACTCGGAGGTGGAGGCGCCACTTCCATAATATGAGTTGAAATCTCGCAGAAATTCGGTGCATTCCATGACAAATAGCGGCAGGTGCTGATCATCATCACAGTAATAGCACGCACAGCACGAACGCGAGGCCGCAGCGTGGAGCGAACAACATTCCGGTGACAGCAGTGCACCCGCCCGTGAGAGGAACGAGGTGTTGGCGGAACTAAAGTAAGCAAGGTAGTGTTAAAATGAACATAATATACTGCGTTGATCATAGCACATCACACTGCGTTGCGATATGAGCGTGGCAAAATACAGGGTGACGGATGAAATAAAAAATGTAAAGAAGATAAATATTGATTGATGCAAGCCATTCCTTTGTATTCACTTGAAGAACTCAAAGAATGGATGAAGTCCGTCGGTAGATGCGATAGGAACTCCAGCAGTTCACGTAACTAAAGAGACACGATAAGATATCAGTACAATAGTACACACCCATCAAGGAAAAGAATCAAAATCATTGCGGAGCAAACTGTTATCGATAATTAATTCTGGTTGTAGGAACAAGAGGTTATCGCATAAATATTCAGTAGTGCATTTCGAAAAACATTTTGAACAACGATGAAAATGCATTGTAAAAGGAAAGTGGCGGCTGCATAACAGCTGTTGATTAACTACCGTGTAGATACGTACAAAGTTACAAAAGCAATATATAATGAACGGGCGACGCAAACACACAACGGAATACGAAGATCATAATAATAAAAAAGCTAATGCTGATGCAGACGTACATTCCATTAAACAATTATAGTCACACACAAGTTCAACACAGACAATTGAATAGGCATGGGTCGAGTTTAAGCATAAATTTCATCAGCGCAAACAGATTCAATTAGAATTTCAACATCAGTTTCCACGTCGTTTGAAGAGGTTTCGATTGATATCAAAACCTTGAAACAAAAGATTGAATATTTTTAATCGAATTGTTTACCAGTAGTTCAATGCTGTCAAGATGAATTCATAATAGACAACTAAATACAAGGTCTTAAAAGTCCATAGAAATTTTTTTATCAATAAGTAACAACTTACCGAAGTATGCTCAGATCGTTGTGGCCACGTCCTTTTGATCTTTTACTAACCTGCACAAGAAAGAGACATAATTAGTGGCAGTGATAGTGAGGTTTGAACTGAAGAGATGTTACGAATTGAAAGATCATGAGTGAAATTCTGCGCGAACGCGAGTCATATTCATGCTAAACGGGAAGATCTAGGGATATATATTCTTGAAACAACTAAATTTTCGGATTGTAAGTAGAACATGATATGCATTCCTGCCCATGAGAAATCTCTGCATGTAATCATAATTGAGAAATATTTCCTAGCCCACTAACAGTAATTCAAACACTGATACCAAAATCCGTATATTGGTTGGGCAAATGTTGTTCGCCCAGGCTATGTATTTTTTTTCTGAACGGGCAAATGCATCCGTTTCACTTCAACAAAAGCATAAATTACGTCAGTGAATGAAGAAAATCCTATCGGTTTGTAGACACTACTCAAGAAATATCTAATATGATAGGTTAATACACATATGGTTAACGTGAGGCGTATTACAACTACATTTGTTATCTAAAGATATCCGACTGTAATAAATTGAATATATCATGAGAGAATAAATGACTATAAACTACGACGTATGCTTGAGAAATCAGACAGAGAATATTGTACGTACATATCAATACACAATCGAATGTCAATATAATACTCAATTCACGCGCATACTCTCACCTAAGACTTCAAGCGACTCTACAGAGCTGTAAAACTCTGCTTGTCGACACTACATTTCAACCACGGTAATATGGATACCCAAACGCGATAGAAAATGAGGCATATAGATCGAGCATAAATGCAGCTGTGTTTCATGTTTGCAACTTCACAAGACTCAAGGAGCGATGAAACGAGACCAAAACTGCAACCTCTGAGCTCGTAACGCAAATTTCAACAGCAGGCGTCGCTAGAAACACCTGTG